>JARJDS010011423.1:0-13153 GCA_030264155.1 Atheta pasadenae | reverse complement strand
TTTTTTATTGGTACAACGTACAAGATGGATTTAGTTATTATGTGATTTCGATATTAGTTTTAATACGACCGTTTTAAGCCGATGACAGCTGACGTGGATTAACTAACGCCGCTGAACGCGACAACGACAGCGAAGGTTCATTCAGATTTCGTATATAGTCTAGTGAATTCGGATTTGGATTTGGATTTAAATTCGCATTCGGATTAAGAATTTAGGTCTTCATGACCGACATATGCGTGTACCTGAATTTGTGACGCTCTACATGGCGTATTATGATTCTAGTTTATGTTTTTGGGGTGGGTAAATACTAAACATTTCAACATTTACATTCACACAATATCATTGGTAGGGAAGGAAGCCATCTTTATATTCGTATAGGTAAATCGTTCAATCGGGGTACGAATTACGAGGGTACCACTAATTTTTTTCAATAGAACATTACGTAATAGAGGTGGGGAACTTAAGGGAACGAGAGTACGTTTAGTGTTGATAATGTATCTTAAAACGTGTAAAGCCGTTTTATTCTTTTATTTTTAAAAATTAAATTTTTAAGTTATGTTTTAAAACTTAAAACATTAAAAAAATGTTATAATGCGAATAAATGTATTTTTTATCCGCTAAAGTGCAGCAAAGTCTCTCAGGACACCACCTAAGAACTTAAAAAAAATATTAACCAGCAGGGGGTTAAGATGATAAGAAAAAAATTTATAAAGATTTCGTTACTTGACGCTGGCTGCTTGCATTAAACCAGAAGTAAAATATTATGCAAACACAGCCATGCACTCTCATCTGAATTGGTGAAATTCGACGTTGATGCATCATGCATCGACGCATTTGCATCGAAGAAAAAAAATCGAAAAGAATTAGTAAACGGGAGCGGTGTATTTGGCGCAATCGCCGCAGGGCGGGCGCGCAATCAGGGTGGTCGTGGATGAAATGCGATGCGACGGTGCGTAAATGCGTAACGCGTCCGGGGGATTATCTCCTCTTTTCTCTCGACTCGCCGCAAACACGCTCGCACGCACGCATTTATTCTAATTTCTGGGCCTTTCTGCCCACCTTGGATTGTTCGCTTAGACTTTTGAGACTTTCAACGAGAACGAGGAAAACGTTGCGATGATTATTATGGTTTTTATTTGCGCACAGTCAACAAGCGCACTACAATAAAATTGAATCAAAAGTTCATTCGGACGTGGTTTAAAGCGATCAGTGGGTAAACACGCTTAATGTTTGTAATTCGTAACGCAATGTTTTTTGATTTTATTTCTTAGAAGCTCGTAGCGTACTTGAAGTTTTGTTTGTCGGCAACATTCACCGACAAACGGCCATAACGATTCGTTATGAATGATTTCAGTTTTAGATTTAATATTAAAAGTAAATAGATTAAAGTTAGTGAGTGTGAATAATTATTTATAAGAAATTTTATTATGATACAAGATTTTTTGATTTAATTTTTTTACTTTAAACACGAGAAAACGACATTTCTTATAATAATTTTTAACAAATAATTGAATAAGTTAATAAAACAATTAATTAACTTTATTTTAGTTTTAAACAAATTAATTTCTAATGATAAGATTAGAAATTATAAGCAAAAAAAAGTAAAACAAACTATAAAATTTGTTTAATTTGAGCAGTGACTATATGCAATCTATCATACACATTTAGTAATATTTAGTTCAATTTAGTTACCTAATAGTATTTATATTATATATAGACTATTTTAGTATTAATTTAAATTTATTTATAAAAAAATATATTTTTTTTATATAAATTTACTTTATTTAAACAACATTTCGGGTTTTTTATTGCATTATATTAAAAAGATGTGTTGACTGTATGCAACCAGTCATACACCTTTATTTGTTTTGCTTGCATCTGCTTGTCACACGTAACCTCTTTGTTGACAGTGGTTGCGAGAAAATTTCAAAGTCAATCAATATTTTCACGTTACTTCGTTATTTCTGGTTGCTTCCTAACCAATTCGCATTCTTTCGCTGTGTTTACATTTTCTTGATACACGCTGTGATCATCGATGGCCTAAGTCTACGAAATACAATGCCAACCAATTCTTGTCAAATGTAAATATAATAAAAGACAAAAAAACAAAAGAAATTTCATCACAATTAAATTCTAGATGCCCCCAAATCATTCCCAAGCTTTGGACATTTACCATGAAAAACAAGTACGCGAATTATGCGCCCTACACGCACTTAACAATTTGTTTCAAGGCATAAATCTGTTCACAAAAGGTGAACTAGATGTGATTTGTCAAACACTGTCGCCTGATGTGTGGATCAATCCACACCGATCAGTGCTTGGACTTGGTAATTATGACATTAATGTGATAATGAAAGCATTACAAGATAGGGATTATTGTGCCATTTGGTTTGATAAAAGAAAGTAAGTTGGCAAGTTATTATAATTAATGGTACAATAAAATAAATAAATTTACAGGGATCCTAATTGTGTCAATCTTAAAAATATTTATGGTTTCATACTAAATGTTCCAAGTGATTATAAAATAAGTTTTGTGACATTGCCATTAAAACGAAGGCATTGGATTGCTATCAGGAAAATAAATGAATTTTATTATAATTTAGATTCAAAACTAAACGCACCACAAGTTATTGGGAAGGTAACTTTATATTTAAGTAATTCCCACACAAAAAATGCAATAATAATTTTTAGGATAAAGAAGTCTTAGATTTTCTAAAACAAGAATCAGAGTGCAAAGATAAACAATTATTCATAGTTGTGACGTCTGATGTGGATAAAAACGAAACGTGGTTGTTAAACAAAAGCTCTTACAGTAACCATGTGCATTTACAAGAGAGGGAGGCTGAGGTGTTGGAGTTGAGAGATATTGTTGCTGAAGACTCAAATGTCACCATTAATCCTTTGTGCAATACATGATGTTATTTTTATTGAAGTTTTTTTCAGGTTAACGTGCTGGTTTGCGCAGAATAAGTCATTTGTTTATTTTAAGTAAATTGATATTAATTTATTTAATAAAATATAACAGAAATTGTGCGAAAAACATAATTGTGTTTATAAATTTTTTATTCATTACGTTGTTGCCATATCATCTGTGCAGTTTTTGTTGGTTAGGGTAAACCTGTCAACGTCAATATTGCGGGATTTCAAAATGTCATACACCTGAATGCGTGAATGTGCGTCTAAGTCTAATTCACGCCCAAAAATCCATATTAAATCTGTAACATAGGTGGCAGCACTGTTGAGTTGTCAAAACAGTACACAAAAAGTAAGGTTAAATAATTACCACTATATCCAACACCTAGTAACGCACTCGTACAAGTCCAGATTACCGCGTAATTATCATAATCAGTATTCAAAACTTGATAATAACCAGAACCTGGCAACCATTTTACGATCGCATTGGGCCATATTGAGGTGCGTCGGTGCAAAAAGTAGGAGGAGGCTCGCCTTGACACTGTAGCCACGCCTTCCACATTCGTTGTGCGTCCGGTCCTGTGTTTGGATTAAACAAAATTTAATTTATTCAGTGTCGAAAACATCAAAAATCAAAACAAAGCTTTTCATTTACAATTTTACATTACGCATTAAGCATACAATACTGAATATATTTGAATTAAACTCACTTGGTAACAAACAAATAAACAAAGAAATAACACAATTTGATAGTCTAACCTTAATTTGAATAAAATAAAATTTAGATTTTGAGTGTTGATTATATTTAATATTGTTATTAAGCAACTAACCAACGATTAAAAGTTGTAACTGATACATTTGTTTGTCTCCGATTTATTGGTTGTAAATCAATTGTTGTGCACGTGGATAATAATTCCATGAGGTGGAAACTACGTTCTACTTCATACCAATGTCCATAAAACTAAAAATTTGAATTTTATAATTTTATTTGATTTTTTTTGTTTTGTGGATTAATTTGTATGAACTCACTCGTGTTATATTAAAATCTTTAATGAAAGGTTGACGTGGACAATTTCCCAAGCCGATGCAATTGACGACACTTAACATTAAAGGCACTAAGATGATAACATTTGCGTATTTGTAATAAAAACTCGCCATTTTGTTTAAATATTAAGCATTAACTTAGTTTAGTTGGTTTCTTGTCTTTGAAGGTTTGAATCACAATTTTTGTTATAAATTACTATCACAATCGTTGTTTTTTTGCGAATTATCGCTGAATTATCGGCGCACACGTTGCGCGTGATTGACGCGCATACAAATACAAAGTTTTAAAAGTGTGGCCAACGTCCATCGTGTGGTGTGGTGACATTCATAAATTCATTAAGTTTATATCTATTTCCGAGGTGTTGCGCTTGCTTGTTGTCATAATATCAACATTATCGAGCCGCCTGCAAAACGGTGAACGACGCACAGCGAACAATAAAGGTGAAATTCTAATTTACGGTCACGATTGGATTATGTTACGCCTTTTTTTGTCAACACATTTTTCAGACGTTTGCTTGGTTGGTTTGTGTTGATTTTAGTTATTTGTTGTTGGGTTTGATAATCTTCAGTTTTAATGACAAATAAAAACAAATGCGTATTGGTAAATATTGGATGTTAAGCAGAATAAAATATAAGTTGAGTTATAAATAAAAGTTGATAAGGTTTTGATTTGGTTCGGCGAATGTGCGTATGTTGATTGGTTCAGTTGCAATTTGCAATAAACATGATTAGCGAGAATATAAATGCTTAAATCATTTTGATAATGATTTTCAGTTCACGTTGTGTGCGCGATGGTAATGACAGTAAACGTCAAAAGTAATTAATTGGCGGTTTAATTGGCTATTTTGTACATTAATGAGCGTTATCTGATAATGATTGCGTTGACTGTGGTCAAATTTGGTTAGGCAACCCAAATAACATAGATATATCAAAATATTGTTTAAACAAAAGTTGTAGAGAATTAAACAAACAATATTTTACCTGTGTAAAATTTTTTGATAGGTGGCGCCACTATTTCACAAATTGCAAATAACCCAAATTAATTACCAAAAAATTTTAACGATTTTGCTGCGTTTTTTAAACTTTTAACTTAAAAACTGACATTTCTAATAGATTTTTCAAAAATATATTTAAGCAAATGTTCTTTAGAATTAACCAAAGAATACTGTCCCTTAAAATAGTAAGTCACAGATGGCGTCACTTGTCTGCAAATCGCAAATCAAGTCAAAATTTCTTCACAATCACTTACAATTTTTAATCACACATTTATTCCAAAAACAAAAATAAAATATACCGAGGTAGAAAAGTGCTTTATTACAAAATAAAAATATTATAAATACCTTACAACTATAATACAATAAATCAGGTGCATCACGTGCGTCAGGTGCGTCTTAAAATATACAAAACTTCCACTCCCGCTCAATACTTCATCCACGACGCCATCACTATCATCATCCCCCTGTACATCATAACTCAATTTACAAAGCTTTTCCGTATACCAAACCGTGTTATTCTTATCGCAACGTGCGTCCAAACACAACGTAACATTCGACTCTTCAAAATAATCATACATAGGCATGAAAAACTCGCATTTAAATCGATTACCACCCACGTAAATCTCCTCCAAGCATTGCAACTGCTTCAGCAACATTTTATAGTTAAAATAATCCAATCGATTATGTTTCAGGTCAAAACTAGCGAGGTTTCGGTGGGTTTTATTGCTTCTCGCAATCGGCAACGCTTCGATGTGATTGTTCTCCAGCCACAGCCCACGCAGTTCCGGCATATCGACCAGAAACTCCAAGGAAAAACTTGCTAAACTATTATTGGTAAGATCTAATATTGTTAACGAATCTAACCCTGTGAATGAATGTTGTGCCAATGTGGATATGTTATTGTCGCCGAGGTATAGGAACTTTAATTTGCGCAAACCATTGAATGCGCTGGTACAAATTTCGTGGAGATTATTCCCGCGCATTTGAAGGTCAACCAATTCGGATAACTCTTTGAAGTTATACTCAGATAATGAATCGATTAGATTATGATTAAAATATAAATATTGTAGTTTGTGGAGGTTGGTAAATGCGAGTGGGGACAGTTCTTTGATTTTGTTGTATTCAACGTAGAGGATTCTTAAGTTAACAAGGTCCTTGAAAAGGTAAGGATGCACGACGCCAAGGTCGTTGTAACTCAAGTACAGGTACTTTAACTCTTTCATTCCGGCAAAGGTTCTGGGCTGAAGGGTTTTCAACTTGTTAAAGTTAAGATTTAGAATGTCCAACACGCCCAAGTGGATGAAAGTGTCATCGACGAGTTGTTCGAGTTGGTTGCGAGATAAATCGAGTTGAAGGAGACGTCGTAGTGAGTGAAAGGTGGCGCTGGTGAGGTTTGTGAGGTTATTGTCGCGTAGTAGCAGGAGTTTGAGGTTGGGAATCTCGCGGAATGCAAAGTCGGTGATGTTGTCCACGCGGCACGCGGAGACGTTCAGGTACAGGATGCGGTTCTTTGGTTCGAAGCGATGTAGTGTGCGTTCGGTGAAGGTTTCGAGGCTGCAAGAGGAGCAGTGGAACCATTCGGAACGATTGGTGCGATGCGGGTGTGATTCTAAGTAGTCGCTGGTTACATTGGTGCAGGTGTAGATTTTTTTACTTCCGAGAAATGTTTCTTTTAATTCGCAAGGGTCGTGTGGTGGCGCTGGGGTTACGTTGGAATTTAATTGGAAAGACTCCAGTGTCGTGGTTTCTTCTTCTTCTGATGGTGATGATGATGATAATGATACATTGCGATAGAGCAATGTTAGGAATATTAGGAGGTATTTTATTTTGGTTTCCATTTTATCCTGTAAATTGACAATTGATATTAATTATTGATTTAAAGTTTTAAAAGTCTATTTAATTGAGTTAATTGAAATGTAGAGGGTGCGTAACATTTTTTGTTAGGTGGCACCACTGTTGAACAAATCGCAAAATACTAAATTACTTCTTCAAAATTGTATCAGTTTCTCCGCGTTTTCAAAGTTTTAACTTAAAAATCGAATATTTCTAATAAAAATACTAAAAAGTTGTTTATACAAAAGTTATAGAGAATTAAATAAAGAATATTTTATGTTAGTGAAATTAATTGATAGATGGCACCACTGGTGCTCAATTCTCAAAAACAACTTTTCACAGTAATCCTTTGTGTTTAAAAACTTGCAACTTATTATTTGTTATTCGTAACAATCCCAGCAATACGTGTGACTAAACTCTGATAACTGATAAACAACAAAATATATAAACAAATAAAAATTATATTTGCTACCAGTTGTAATAAAATAACTAAGTATATAAACAATAAATTGAATAAATTGATCTTTTATAACGATAAGTAAGAGTCAATTAGTTAATTCCGATAAATTTATAATCACCACTTACCGATTAATGTGTTACCACCGATCGTAACAACTACATCTTCTTGTTTAATGTCTTCACTCGTTTCTTCTTCCAAAGTCTCACAATCCGCGTATGTGCGTCGTTCGATTACAATTGCACCAAACGCCAATAATTGCAAAAACTCACATTGTCTTCATCTTCATCTTCTTAGCGTCGTGCGCATCGTTACGTGCGAGCATCCCGCTTGGCCAGCGTACGCTGAAGAACTGCACCGACACGACTCGTACCAAACTGAAGAACTCGAGTAAGAGCCGTACGGCTTCCAAGCATAAAATAAACTCAAAAAACAACAAGTTGTGCGTTGTGGGACGCTCCGCGTCGAGTGGTTCACGTTCGCGATGCACGTCTTGGGTTACTCCACGGTCCGTGACTCTACTTCTTCCACTCTTCGCGCGGTCCTCAGGAACTGAGATTTGTTGGTTGCGCGCGCGTTCTTTTTTCCTACACGCATTCAATGAAATCGATATTTCACGCGACGATAAATATGCTTACTGTGCGTACAAATCTTCACAATCGACACAATAAACTTTAAACATTAACCGCGCGCGTAAATAGAATAAAAAGCGGAAATGACGGCTTGAATTTCTGTATCTTGCGCGGGTTGCGTTTGTAAGTAACTTGGTCGTTTGGTGTTTGTGGTTCGTGTGTTTCGGTCGTCGAATCGTCGAATCTGGAGGCGCACAATGCTCAAGGCCAATCTCAGCTTTTCTCACAAACAACTTCAGTAGTTTAGCTTATACATTACTTAGTATCCAGCATCTTTTTTCAGTACCCTGTGTATCACGTATAATATCGTAATCGTAATGTACGTTTGCGTTCCGCTCAAATTGGCCTCTCGCTAGCCCAAGACCTGCGAGTCTCATCATAATCGTCTCACAATGAGTACTTTTTGTCGCAAATTGCGCGCTGTCGGCATCTGTTCCTTATTCCTGCTTCTTGCTGTAACGATGGGAATGTCTTTCACCACATGATGGTCTTAATTAATTTGATTTAAACCTCGGCTGGAATTTCTCAACTGCTCAGATGTTCAGCATAATACAATTAACAACGGTTAACAACGTGCGCTTAAGCGCGAAATCGTTTACGGTAACAATTAACAACTAAATAGACCATTCAGTCATTTCTTATTCTTATTCACAATTCACACAACTGCTACAACTTTATATATAAATATATATCTATATATCATTAAAAGCTAACTGTTGTTAAAAATATGCGTTGAAGGAATTTATTTTGTTTGTTATTTGTCTTTAATTTAAAAATGTATGGAAGCAAATTGAACAAAAAAGAAAGTACAGAAAGTGCGGAAGTTTGTAAGTTTGGAAGGAAATTAGTTTTTAAGTTTAGAGTTTGGCTTTCATGTAGATTGAGGCTTAAGTTAAGGTTTAAATTTTTGGCCATGGCAAGACCTAGTTATTTAATTTTTGTTTTCTCTATATTTCTATAGTTAAGTCTTTAAATCTCAAGTCAAGAAGAAAGGAAGTTGTTGGAAGTTGTAATAACTATGAGTAGTGAATAGCAATAGGCGATTGTAGTATTACGCGTTTTCGTCGGAGTACGAAATGGAATGGGAAATAAAACACGCACGAAACAAAACGCACGATTCGTTCGTTGATTATATTGTGATTATGATTTATTAATCTGTTTGCTAGGTTGGCCTGTTGCGTATTGTTTTTTGCGGTTCACATAGCAACTCACATAATTTCAGTCGTTTTGTTTGTGTTTTTGATTAGTTTTGTTGGATTTACTTTGCAATTAAGTTTTTAACGTTTTAAGGTTAAATTAGTTGAAAAAAAAACATTAAAGAATAAACAAAATAGTTTAAGCTTTTATTTAATTTTTGGAAGGTTTTAAAGGAAGAAATTAAAAAAGCGAGGCATTTGATCGAATTTTTCTTAAATTTTTGTTTATTTATTGTTTATTGCCTTTGTTATTGGTAGATAACGATGTCACATAAAAATGGGTTAGTCTGTATTTTATTTGAGTCACTAAGTAAATAAGATATGTCGACCATCTTTATTTGCGGAGTTACAAGTCATTAAGTAACTTTAAAATTTTCATAAAATCATTTTTTTTCTTTGTTTAAAAAAAACTTTAAGAGTCATAAAAATATTATATTTGATTTATAGGAAAGAATTACTATTAAAAAGGTTCAATAGTTTCAATAGTTCAAAGTAAAGAGACTTTGGTAAAGATGTTGGTGATCTCTGTTTACGGAATTATATACTTAAATAAAATGGTGTTCATTAAATAAAAGTTTAGGACGTTACCGACAGTACTAGGTAATGCTCACTAGGTAATGCTCACCATTCCTAGATGTCGCCATGAACCTGTTTGCTTGTTTGTGAATACCCCCGTTTGCTCTGGTGCACAGAACGACGCATCGCGACGCCAGACGCCAGTGAAGAACCGACCGTCGTCGTTAGCGCACTCTGCTTGTTGTGTGTGGCGCCTGGTGGTGCACTGCAGTGCGTGACGGTGTGGTGTTGTGTGCGCCTTTTGAGAGCCGATCAGGGCCGATTTGTAAACTCTACTTACTGCTTCCTGCACATGCTGCATGTTGTGGTGCGTGGTGTGATAATATGGCCGTCGGTGGTCGTCTGCAGCAGCGGCCGACGCTCGCCGTTTGCTTGGCATTGTGGTGCTGCTTTGCGATAATACGCTTGGATATCGTCGTTGGTGCGTCGCATGCTCGACAAGGTAACGAAAACAAATTGCACTTTATTTCCATGTACGCGTACATATCACACACGTCCGCAAAACAAATATATAAAGAAACAAAACAAAGATAAAGTAATCGTATTAGGAATTAAGGTTGGCGCAGCGACAAACCACAAACATAATAATCTATTCGTCGTTGGTCGTTGATCTACAATTCTACATCCACACAAATACATTCTTCACTTATGTACGTCGTTGTTGTAAGATTGAGATTTAGCAGCGTTAGCAGCTGAAATCTTCTTCGTTCGTTTGTTTGTAGTAGTGCACCACGGTGTACAGTTGTGATGCTAAGGTTTGAGTGGTTTGGTTTGGTTCGGGTACACAGGCTGAGATGTTGAGATGCTGAGGACAGACCCGGCGTAATTCGTTTCGTAATTCAGGCACGTAGTTTTTCGGCTTTTTATGCGTTTTTAAATCCATTCCAAGCCGTTCGGAGGACCAACTTACCCGGAGGAGGTTTCAATTTAAATTTTAACGAAGCGAATTGAATTGAAAATCAATCAACTTTTTTTTTATTTTGCAAATTTATTTTTAAATTTTATAGCTTCGTCTATATTTATTCTATAGAGGAATAAAAAACCCAAACCCAGGGTAGGAATCAAACTTCAAAAATTTAATTTAATCCGAGATCAAATCAGTCTTTAATTTCCATTTCATTCAATTCCGTTTAAATTTATTTTCATTCCAATCTATAATCGAGTTCAGGATTGGAAGTCTACCGCACTGGTTTTTGGTGCTGGTGTGATGGTGGTATAAGGGTGAAGAGGAGTGACTGACAGTTCAGGACTGTGAGAAGGACGCAAGTGACACTTGTGATTAATTAGTTTTATCAATTTATCAATATGGTTCAATAATAAATCTTAACTTGTGTCATCAATCCAAACTTAATATTTATATTACACAAAATTTTAATATTTACTGATTAAATATTAATATTTGATAATTTTTATTATATATAATATTAATAACAAAGAATTGCATGTATAACAAGGTATTTATTTTGTATTTCTATATTTAAAGTTTTGACTTAAAAATGTTTAGATTTTTTTTACAAAATCTAATTTTAGTGGAAGTGGTGCCCTTTATCGATAAAATTCTTATACTAAAAATAATAGAAATCAAAGTCGTTCATCGGTATGTTTAAATTTTCAATTAATTACCACTCCCAAATGTCGCAACCAGTTAACTCGTTTCTATATATCTATTAATTGTAAGTACTTATCGAAATAGACAAACGCACACCCGCCGCCGCCGTGGTCGATGTTACGTTATGAACCGACGAACCGATAGCAATTGTAATTGTGATAATTGTGCGTTGATTCAAAGCGGAATCGGTGACATGACAAGCCGACAAACACACAAAGCCAAACACTACGCCACTAACAGTAAACTACACACATAAAGATAAAGATAAATGCATATATTGTAATAATAAGTTGTGTTATATTTATGTATGTGACGTCTATCATAGTGTATGTGATGCTGGCTTGTGGAAGTGCGATTACGTCGAACAATGCACGCAATAACGCATTTAAATTTATTTGAATACTGCCAGAAGAGTAAAAGCATATAGAAAAAAACGCGCGCTGAAGAGAAGCGCGACAAAAAACGTTTCCGGTTAGAGTTAAACAAAATACAGAGACACATTAAAACTGTATTTTCATTAAATACAAAAACACAATAAAAGTACTAAATAATTAACAATTGTTACAACAACAAAATAGTCTTTTTTTGAAAATTACAGAAATTTTTTGTGGACTATTTTTTTGTAATAAAATAAAAATTAACCCAGACCTGTAAATATGACTTAAGTGTATTGTGGTACGGGAATTGGAAACGAAGTGGATGCAGATGTTGAACGTGCGCTGTTTGGTGGCATATGTATGCATTTTGAAAAATAGAAAAAGGGCTACAGCCTTAAGGAAAGTTTAGCGCAAGCTGTGAAAATGGAATGAAACAAAAAATATACGTTTGTATGACGTATTCTTTTGGTACGGACGTACGCCCTCAACTATCATGTAGTGTTAAGCGTCAGATAACATGTGTCGGTTTATATTCTAACCTCAAAACCAAATTTTAAGTTTTTAATTTTCCTTGATATGAAACCAAAGTTGCACATGTTGTTTGCCTGCTGTTTCTTCTAGAGGTGGCAGCTGCCGATTATATTTAGCATCTTTTAGTTTTACGACTTTACACAACTTTGGTTTATACTAACTTACCCTTAAGTTAAACTTAAGGTTAAGCCTGTCTAGAATTTTCATAAAATCAAAAAAAAAATTGCTTAAACAATACTTTTAAATTTTTTTAAAAGTTAGTAAGAATCCAGCCTATTATACTTGTAAGTTTCATTATACATTGTTTCTTCAAGGTCATTTATTCCTCGAAGGTTACATCTTGTATATTTAGATGTTGCTTGAATTACTCCAATCGCCAAGAGCAATGCAATATTTACTAGTAACTAGTAAGTGTATAGGCGTGTAAATCTTGTAAACTTAGTTGGTAGATTCTGAATTCCAAGATGTAGAAGTTCTTGCAACTTGTTGTCGTGACTGACTGTTAAAATCGTGAGTCTTTGGGTAATATCCACTGTTAAATCGATGCACTATTGATGGCGTGGATCTTAAGTCATCAGTGTACTCTTGAACTTTATTACCATCACAGCCTTGAACTTGGTTTCAATTTTAATTAAAATTTAATTATAATAAATTAAGGTAAAGTGTGTAACTCCCATAAGTCTGCTTTGGTTTTACTTTTGTTTTGTTTTACGTTTTACCTTTCATTTTCTATGGGAATTAATTAAAAATAAATTAATTGCTATATTTATTGTAGTATTTAATGTTTAGTATTAGTTCACTACGTAATGTAATCTGCAATCTTAGTTTTAATTGGTTTGGAACTTTGATACTTAAAATTATCGCTGGATTTCGCCGAGTGGTCAAACTAATGTGCGTTGTTTAAGTGTAAACGCAGCGGTTTTGCGGTGACCGACCGTTATTTAAACCCAATTTCCATTCAAAACTCTTACCAGAACACTAAAACAGTTA
>JARJDS010011422.1:0-31118 GCA_030264155.1 Atheta pasadenae | reverse complement strand
TTTTTAGCCGAAAAAAAGTAGCAAGGGGTTAGCCTTCAAAACTTTTGAAAAATTGAAAGTTGAAAATGTAATAAACAAACTATTGGAGATTGTTGCAAATGTCAAAAATAATGTGAATATACAAAAAAATGTATAGAATTTCTTATTTTTTTAGCCGAAAAAAAGTAGCAAGGGGTTAGCCTTCAAAACCTTTGAAAGTTGAAAATGTAAAAACCAAATGATTATAGATTGTTGCCAGTGTCAAAAATAATGTGAATATGCAAAAATAGGTTTAAAACCACAGTTTAAAACTTTGTATAGTTTTCCTTTTTTTCTGTATATAAAATGTATATAAAAAATACAAGCTACAAGCGTCGGTGGCGGATTCTAGTGGCGGATGCTGTAACTAACGAATACAGATTCCTGTAATTTCCGTAACACATAATGTAGTTAGTGTTACTCGCCACTAGGTAGCGCCACGTATTCTATAAAAACTATAATAAATTACAAATTTTGAATAAGAATAAAACAATGCTGAAAGTGTAACTCTTTAGTTTTTTTATAAAATATTTTTTTAAAAAATTTATAAAAAAACTATCAGTATAATTATATAGCTAGAAAATAAATTATAAGCAATTTTTCACGACATATTTGACAAAGATATAAAATAACTAGAGAAATTGAATTGCATATTTGGATTGGAATTTAATTTTAAACCGTATAGAATTTTATTTTTTTTAGCTCAAAAAGTAACAGAAATTTTTGATTGAAAAATTGAAAGTAAAGAAATGTAAAAAATAAAGTAGTGGAGATTTTTGCCAGTGCGAGTCAATGGAGTCAATCCTCTATGAGTCTATGAAATGATGAAAATGTTACAACGTACTTTTATTGTATGCAACCATACATGCGTTTGGTTATTATTCAATTTACGCTTAAATGAATAATGTGTAGTATACGGTGGAGGTGCCGGGAACCGTGACAGGGTCAAAAATGGAAATCAAGAGAAACAGATAGAATAGAAATAGAATAGAAATAGAAAACAAGAAGGGATATAAAATAAAACACAAATATTCCTTAAAATTCAAACATACATATATTTAATTAAATATATAGATATATTAGTTATTTATTTTTAAAAATGTATATTTAAAGCCTAACAAATTACTCTAACATGCAATATTTTAATTATAAATAATATTACGTATTAACAGTTAAAGGAAATCATTAATTGTTCGTTGCGTGCAGTGAAAAAAGTACCAAGAATGTTTTAATATAACTTTTTATAGATTATGGTAACAAATTATCAATCAATTTTGCGTAATTTAGCAAAACTGTGCATGTTTTTACACTTTTAATAGCCAACACGTTCCAATGTGTTTAATAGTGTGTTGTAGTGTTGGAGTTTGATTTGATTATTGTTGAGCAACTAAACAATTTAATTATTTACTAGCAACTAACTCAACTAACAACAACTACTACTCAGTTACCAACTCTCTAAATTCGATTGTGTTTCAGTTAATTTATTCCAAATCAAATATACCAATCAAAAAGATTTATATACAACTCGTTTTTGCTTTCTTCTGGTGTTCATTTACTCCTCACTAGAACTATAATTCAAATAAATAGATTTCGAACAAGTTGTATAAACAAATTAATGTTTTACAGCATAATTTATACAAATATGAGTAAACCAAATTATCTAAATAAAAATTTCTAATAAAATAAATAATTTACATTACAATATCCAACTATACTTACCTAATACAGTAAAATATTGCTTTACCAACAAGTGCAATGCTTTCTTCTGCAATAAAAACGCATTAACTCTAGTTGATTGAGTAAAATATGAAAATTGCATAAGATGTTCAATATATTTTCGAATTGTAAATATAAAATATGTGGAATGTGCGGTATATTGTAAATTGTATTTTCATGCCAGTTTATAGCGCGTAGATTAAATTTTGAAAGACCTACTTTGAGCCTTAAAAGGCTCGATATTTGCGTTGACATTTTTGATACCTGGAAACCGACGATTGCTCTGTGCATCGCCGGCGACGTGTGAAAAACTCGCATATATTAGCATTAGTGTCGGCGTAATATCAGCGGGAATGACACGAAGAGCTAGGGAAACGCAAACGAGCAAAAAGTTGCATCAAAGTGCGCAAAGTGCGACACTGCGACATGCGACTGAAGGTGGTAGTACTTACGTACAAGAAGGAATATTAATGTTACAAATTGATAATGTATTGAAAAGTATAAAGTGCACACCACTTGCAGTGTACAACTGGAAATTTATTTTGGTTTCGAGTAAAATATTTTCTGTTTGTTATTGAATGAAAAACGAAGAAGTAGGTGACAGGTATAAAGGTTGAAAGGCAGTTGAAGACTGGCTGAAGGGTTTGAAACGGTTTGTTGGTGCACAGCAGCAAAATCAGCAGTTAAACCAGTAAAACCGTGAAATGGATTATATATGGAATATAAATAATGTCTTTTATCCTTTATTAGAGTTAGTAACTTCTTATAAATTTTTTTATTTGCATTTCGAAAAATATTATGTTTTAGACACCTTGTAGAAACTAAACTAAATAAAAAATGTATCTTTTCTTTGCAACATTTAAGAGTTAAAGAACTATATTTTATTCCTTACTAATATAATCAATCTAAAACTTTCATAAAATTTAATTTACAAAAAACTCAGTAAAATCTAAACCAATTAATAAAACTTAATTTTCTTTGTTGGAAATTAAAGTTATTAAACTATATATTTTTATGTTTTAATTTAAAAGTTGTAAAAATAATATTAACTACCCTTAATTATCAAAAAGTGTAAAATCAAATATTTAGTTGTTTTTAATTATGTGGTTTACGAAACACTCTGTAAAATTAAAACTAATTGCAATCTTTTAATTTCTTTTGCAAGATTTTAAAGTTAAAGAACAATATTTCATTTTCTAAAAGTTTCACAATTGTTAAACTATAAAAACGTCCCTTAATTATTAAATAAACTTCTTATATTTCTTCAACAAAAAAAAAACATACTAACTTAACTTTATGTTTTATTTTTTTTATTAAATTGAAACCAAACTAGTAAAAATCCAATTAACGATAATTGCGATACATTACGATATGTTGCGCGTATGTTGGCCAGACTTGACCACTCGACCAAACCAATAACACACTCGAATTCGAAATGGTCGCTCGAAAATTTCACTTTTACCTAGATACAAGTTTCGCGTATATTTCACGCATTCTGCGCATTCAGTTTTTGATGCACGCACCCAATGTTTGTGGACACTAATTAGTCTTAATTACCAAATTAAATATTCAATTGTTCTAATTATCTTAGATATAATTTCGACTCCAATTCTAAATACTAAAATTAAAATAAAATTATGACGATGATATAAACTGCGCATGCGCAACTGCATCAACCAATCAACCAATCATGTTGTTTTACTTGTTTTTCTTTACATTTACTTGATTTAGATCACAATAAATAAAGATAATTATATGAAAACGTGTGGATTGTAAGTGGACTTAGTGTTTTCTGTTTTCAAGGAATGCACACTTCACTTATTCAATTATAGTCACTACTGTAACGGTGTTTGAATAAAAACGGGTGCAGGTTAGCTCAGGTTTACTGTTCTTGTGTAAAAACAGTAAAAGCGTTCGTCTTGTTTTATATTTGTTTATAACTTGAGTAAATTCTAGTCGATTCGCCTATTTACTCGCAGAGCATTGGCATATTTTTACCCACAATGCTCATTAAACCTGTTAACATGTGCATTAATGCGACGCGCATGTCTTCGTGGCTTAAGAAATGAGAAAAAATGCGTAATTAATGCAAACTATTTGAAGGTCGTGTTACTAGACTAGATCAACAGCTTCACTTTGACGCATTAAGTGTGGACATTAAACTATTAACAAAGTAAGTTATTATAACTCTTCTGTGAGATGCAAGGATTAAATAATTATTGATGAAATAAAACAAGGTATTTCTAAGATTCTTATGTTCTTACACAGATTAGTTTACAATGTTTGTAACTATTTTTTTAAATTGTTTTATATTTTATTTACAGTTTCCAATTAAAATTTTACTTGGATTAATATTTAAGAGTAGCAAAAGGTTAAAACAACCCTTGAAATTAATGGGGAATAAACTACATTTATTTAACTTTTAGATTCTGCAGAAAAATATTTAATTTATTGATTAGTTAATTTTTTACAGAGTGTTTTGTAAATTAGGACAGAATAAAAATAAAAATTTAAGATAATTACTATATGTAACTTTAAGGGTAGAATTTAGTGTTTTGGTAAACTAAGGTTTTTAGATGGTAATCTATAGCTCTTAATCTTTAAATTAATGTAAAGAATATTAAATTGTTGTAATTAGTTTAGAAGTTACAGTGTGTTTTGTAAACAATTTCCATTTTTTTCGGTCACTCTAAATGTAATTTTTATTTGACTAATATGTAAGGGTAGTTAGGGTTGTTTTCGAAAATTGAAATTAATATATAATAAAATAAAGATTTTTATCTTTATATTTCTTTAATAAAACCTAAATTATTTCAATTAACTTAAAAGTTACAGGGTGTTTTAATTATTATTTTAAAAATAATTAAAATTGTAATTTGTTTTTGTTAAATTATTAAAAATAGTTACAAATATTTTATTGAGTCCAAATTAATAGAAAATAAAATACATTGTATAAACTTTATAATCTTGAAAGAAAAATTTAAATTTTGTAATTAGTTTAGTTCCTACAAGCTGTTTTGTATTGAAACCAACTTAAACCAAAAATATAACTGAATTAGTTACATACTTAACATTTAAAATATTTTCAAAAGTTTATAATCCACAAATAAAAACAGTAATTCATAAAAAAATATTTTGAATTAAAATTTTGATTTAGTAACTTTAATCCAAAACATCTTAAGCACAAATTAAATGAATGGCAAATTACTCAGTACCAAATAAAGCAAATGAAGAAAAACAATTGCAAAACGTTATCCGATAAGAAAACAAGATTCCAATTGCCGACTGAGCGCCGATTAAGAATCTACAGACCAATTGACTTATTGGTAAGCCGCTCATTAACTAATTGAGCGTTTTGTTCATGCTCCAGCATTCAGCGCGCCTTAAGTCGCGATTGTAGGCGCGCGCGCTAGTTACTTAAGCCATTGCTTATCGTTCGCGGGCGGCCGCGGCCATGGTGCGCGCTGCGGTAGGAAGGAGCGCCTCGGCAAAGAAGAAGCTAAGAACACCCAGGCCCAAGACAACACACAAGACATCGCCTCACTTTTGCGGACTTCGCACGCGCGCTCGGTGTGAGTTGCGCGCTAAGTTGGTGACTTTAACGCGCGGTTTTTAATTAAAAACAAAATTTATTCATTTTCGGTTTAAAAATTTTAATTTGTTAGTTGCTAAATTTTTATTTTTATTGGGATTGAATTAATTAGTCAAATTTATTGATATCTAAAATAAAGTTTCGAAAGTTTTTTTTTTTATAAATTAAGTTTGAAACTTTTGTTAAAGTGACAAGTGTTTTTTTGGACTTTAATTTATTATTTGGTTTTGTTTGGACTTAAGTGATTTTTATTTTCGTATTTTGGATATTTGTGCAAACTTTGGGAGGAAATCAGCACCATGATTTCGTTATACAGGACTATTAAAGGAAATTCCAAAAATAAACGCAATATGCGTGAAAAAGAGTAAGTCATTTTTTTAAAGGTCGTTATTACTACTTTAAAAAAATAATTTGTTAACAATAAATAAACAAATTCATTGCGTTTAAAATTTCGTCAAGAAAGTTGAAAATTTTTATTTATTTTGGAAGATACAGAGTGTTTTGTAAAACAACTTTTTGGACATGCTAAAAATATTAATGAAAAAAAGTGCATTGTTTTCAGTAACTTTAACGATAGTTACTAATTTTTTAAAAATCTGTTATTTAAGCACAACATAAAGAAACTCAATGTTTTTAAAATTTCGTTAAGAAAATTAATTTATTTCAATTGGTTTAAAAGTTACACAGTGATTACTAATAAATCAAGTTATTTGATATAAAATAAACTTAATAAAAAAACTTTGTTCAGTTTGCATTAACTTTAAGGGTAGTTTAGTATTTTCTATAAACTTAAAATTTTCACAAGATATAAACAATTTTATTGTATTTTAAATTCTGTCAAGAAAGTTTGTCAATTTTAATTAATTTAGAAGTTGCAGAGTGTTTAGTAAAACACATTTTTACGTCTAAACTCAAAGTAAAAAATATTTTTAACAAAAATTGTATGTAAAAGACAAACACAAATAAAGAAAATCACTTATTTTCTTTAGTTAACAACAAAAAATACGCGCAATTGCGTTAGTAGAGCATATTTTTCCATGAATTCCACTTGGAATTCCAATTGTTCACATCAGAAGAATATTTACCTTAATAATCGCGTGCAAATGTGCACACCACCGGATAGTCCGGGTGCAATCTTGCGTTGAACAACCGCACGAATCTTATCTCAGCAACTGCTAATCTACTAATTCAACAATTTACCACTTATTCCTCAATATTTAATGTTCCTTTACAAACAATTCAACTTTAACAGTTAATTTTTCTTTAAAAACTTAAATTTTATTTTAAATTCAAATTTTTAATTTAAATATCGCGCCAATAAAAAATGCTCTGATGTATTTGAAGTTGCCTATAATAAACTAAGTTTTTAAATGTTCTGATAAGTTCTAACGGTTTTTCGCCATAAAAAGCAATAATTTTATCCGTTTCAAATGCAAATACTATAAAAAAATTACCAATCTGCAATAAGCATGCCTTAAAACAGTTGCGAAACGCATCGAAGGCGAGTTTGTTCATTTGTTTGAATGATTCGCATTGTTTGATTGCGTTCGCTTGGTTAATATTCATAAATGCAAGCAATAAGAAATTTAAATTATATATTCAAATCAATTGAATTTGAATTTAAATTACAATTGTAATGATTTCGACTATCACATCAGAAAAATGTTCATATCTACACTAACATGTCTAACTTCTAATAACTTCAATATGTGTCACGTAATTCAATTGTTTCGATTTGTTTTTCAATCATCACATTCGATTTGTTTCGGTTTCAATTTGTACATTGGAATCTCCGACAGGTTGCGAATGGTGAAGGATGAGATGTGTTATTACCGGTTGCAACATTTCGCATAAATTTCGATTAAATGTCATCGATTACTTAAACGCTTTGGGTTTCTTCTTGGTCGCGCGTTGAAACTGACGAAATGTACAATCTAAAATCGACCGAATGATACACGGATGCACCGGGCGACCTTTACGGTAATTTTTTTTATGAGAAATAAATTTCGTTGGATGATGAGACATATATTACACATTACAGATTCGATTTCGTTTATGTGTAATAAAAGTTAGATGAATTTGGGACTGCAGGCGAGAGTTGTTGATTACGCGGTTAAATTCATCCGAAAAAAATCTGGGTCAATATCATATTACAAGTGTATCATAATAAAATATTAGTCATTAAATTTTTTTAATTATTTGATTTACATACAAATTGGTTTTAGTTTTTTTACTTATTTTTTTTTGGTAAATTTTTATTTTTAATTTTAAAATTGATTTAAGGGTATTTTTTATTTTTTTATTCAAATTGTTAATGTTAATAATAATAAATGAACTTGTTGACTTTAATATTCTGTCTAGAAAAGTTAATTATTTTGATTAGTTTAGAAGTTACAGAGTGTTTTGTAAATTATGTTTTTTATGTTTACTAAAAAGTTATTTGACTTTGAAGTTTTTTTAAGGGTAGTTACTGAAGTTTAAAAAAATTGGAAACATCCGAAATGTTAAATACAGTTATGGACTTCAATATTTTGTTTAGAAAAGTTAAGTATTTTAATTAGTTTACAAGTTACCGAGTGTTTTGTAAAACTAATTTTGTTCCGATGCTAAAATTTTTAAAAGTTAAATTTCAAAACCACTTTAAGGGTAGTTGTTTTTGAATAAATTAATTAAAATTTTCCCAAAGTAGTAATAAATTTCTTTAACTTTAAAATGCTTTAACAAAAAGTCAAATATTCTTATTTGTTTAAAAGATACAGAGTGTTTTGTTAAACATAATTTGGATTAAAAATGAAAAAAAAATGGTTATAACAAATTTTCTTAGCAAAAAAAAATTAAAATTAAAATTTATTTAGTATTATTCATCCGAATAATATCTGGGTCAATATCAAATTACAAATGTAACATAAAAAAATCAATGCTTAATATTTCAATGATTTAATCTAATTAACATTGGGTGTTTTGTGTGTTTGCATATTTTTGTAAAGTTTTATATTTGAATCATTAATGATTTTTAATTTAGTGTGTTCTTGTGTCTAGTTGTTTACTTGTTTACTTGTTTAGTGTAAAACTAAGATGGTAGATTGCTTAAGAAGTTCATGCAGCACACGTACTCGTGCACACGCGAGGCGTAAAGTAAGTCTATTTTACATTTCGCGATCGCGGCTCGTTGTTCGCGTCCGTTATGAAATCGAGTGGTATATTAGTCACATCGATTGCGGCGAGGCATGGAAAAGTGCAAGAGCGTCTACCTTCACATTTAAATGTCGTGTTGGATGAGAGGAATTTTATTAATAGGTGAGGCGAGTAGTTTAACGACGAAGTCGACGAAACAATCGGACGTTCCTTTTTAAATCCAATTCCAATTTCAACTTCAACTTGTCGCCTAACATTGTTCTTACTTTTTGCGCATCAATAAACCCCGCACATATTTAAAGAGAAATAAAAACGAACACAATTTGTTGGCGGTTGTAGGCGCGCGCGCATCTTTTACTTTCGTTTTTCAAGAGGTCATGTGTTTCATTTACATTTGACGACATTTTGTTACATGATGAGTTTTTACTATTGCATTAATAGTTTAATAGTAAATATATACATTTTTTGAATTTTTCAATATCAAGTTATTAGCTCTACAAAAAATGTAATTTTGTACAACTTTTAAGGGTAGTTTCCATTGTTTATATAACTTGTATTTAATACACATTATTAAAAATCTTATAAACTACAAAATATTGCTTAAATAAGTTAATTACGTTAATTAGTTTAAATTTTACAGCGTGTTTTGTAAAATATGTATTTAAATCTAACAAAAATCATGAACGGAAGTTTGTGTTAAATTTAAGGGTAGTTGTAAATGCTAATAAAACTTGTTATTAACACCAGTTATAAAGGACTTCATTAAGTGAAGATCTATGAAAAGATGAATTTATTATCTTAATTAGTTTAAATTCTGCAGAGTTCAACGTAAGATTTTATACATTTTCAAGTGTTCAGAGAATACATTTTCTAAACGCGCTGTGATATGGTCGGAACGTAGAGTTAACGCGGTGTCGTACACATTCTATTTCATATATATTCAAGTGTACAGTAAATATATAGTCTGAACGCTGTGATTGGTCCGAAGTGGGGGTCAACGCTGCGTCGTACGCATTGCAAATCCATTATGGCCGACTGCCATAAGAATACACAGCTCGTTGCTAAGGTGGAAATCAACATACCTTAGCAACGAGTTCCAGTAGAAGGGGATTTCAAACGTAAGGCGGTGTATATATTCAAGCGTTCAGTGAATACATAGAATGAAAGCGCTGTGATTGGTCAGCACATAGAGTGAACGCAGTGTCGTTGCTAAGGTAGAAATCAACAATCCCTAGCAACGAGTTCTAGTAGAAGAGGATATCAAACGTACGATTTTATACATTTTCAAGCGCACAGCGCTTACAAATACAATAGTTTTATAAAGTTTTATATTGACTTTAAGGGTAGTAATTGGAAGTAATCTTATTATCAAAACAATATAATCATTCAACAATAAAACATCGAAGTTATTTAACGAGTTTCTATTAAAATTTCTTCGATTTCTATAGTTTTACAAGCAATTCCAACTAAACAACTAAAATTTTCAATGTTTGTTAACCTTTGGGTGCAAAACCTCAAACCTCTCGCCACTCTTACTCTTCACTGGTAATTCTAAATGAACACGAACAAATTACTCGTTATATTGGTTGTTTGGTGGTGTCGATGGCACGATGCCGCAACGACGACGGATTGAAATCGTGCCTGCAAGTTCTCACGTTTGCGCGTCTGCACGTTTGCATCATTAAACAGGAACAAAAGGTGTAAAAGGTGCACAAACTGCATACGAAAAATACGAAAAACTAAAGCCAATAATACATTTGAGAATGTTTGCTTTATTGTATTGTTATTATTATGATTATTGCTATCGGTTGCATTGCCCCCAATGAAACCTTTCACACATGGACTTGTAATTAATCGTTTATTACCCGATTCTGATGTGTTCTGATGTGACATTCACCTTTACACACACCAAAAGGAACAGAAACAATCGAAAATGTAAGACAATTGAAGTTGTAAAATTTTGTTTTCGGTGAAAAAGACATTGTTTGGTTATTTACATTGATGATATCATCATGGATTGAGTGCAACGATCAACACTTGAAATTCAATGCATTTTGTATTTTTTGGTTATTCTTCGAAACAACAAGAAACAAAAGAATTTCAGTTGGAAAATAAACAAACGATATGAAGACACAAATCAAAGTTTTGAGTTGAGCTTTGACTGGAACGAAACAAAAATCTCTCAATGAATATCAATTGTTTCAAAGTGAACAAGTTTTTCTTCAAAAAGAAGAAGACATCACCAAACACACATCCATGATTCATACAATCGAAGATTACACATGACGCATTCTTAATTTTTGTTATTTGACTTGTATTTTTTCTCAAGAATTTTAAAAATTTGTGGTTTTCAGTATATACAAACAGTGTAGGTACAGTAGATATGTTTATTTATTCAATAAGAATATTTTATTTGCAAAATTTATTGATGTAAACACGTTTTAAACTGGATGAACGTGTGGATAAAAACATTTTTGTTTTTTATGAATAATTTTGTAGAAAACACAAAAAAATATTTGTGTTTTGAATATTAATATTATTTATAACAAAATATATTTGTTATAAAGTTATTATTTTGTTAGAAAACGCAGTTTTCTAATTTTAAATTACAAAAATGTATAAAGAACACTAAATATTATTTATTATTTATTTTATTATTTTTTTATACAAAAACACCAGAAGCAATATTTTGGGAAAAACCAAGTGTATGAGTGTATGACTCTTGAATTAACATGACCAAACCGCATTCCTTATACCGAATTACGGCATGTCAAATATTTAAACCGAATTGGTAATGATATTATGACGCGATTGTCACTTGTATTCAATATATCTAGTGGAATTGCATTATAACTTTATTACGAACAAGAAAAGTGTACGCATACACACAACTAAATTGAAATAAAAATTTATTTGGTGTTGGTGTGAACACAATTAGAGCGGTAGAATGTGTGTAGAAGTTAATCAAAAGTAGTCAAGGCCATGCGACATAATTTTGGTGTATTTCGTCGTCTAAATTGACCAAACTTACAAAAAAAGTAGAAAGCCACATAATCAACTAAACCAAAACCAACAACCAGTACCAGTACGACCGCAAGAACATAACCAACAAAAATTACCAATAACAAGAAGGTTTAGTAATGACAGACAAAACAAAATTTTCCTAACAATCAACATATTTTGTATCAATTTTAAGGGTAGTTACCATCATTTATAAAACTAGCAATTATTACATGTTATATAGGATTTTATTTACTACAACATTCAGAAAAGAAAATTTAGTTATTTTAATTCGTTTAAATTCTACAGAATGTTTTCTAACATAAGTCATTGTATGGAATAAGAAATACAATGCATTAATATAAATTTGAATTAATTTTAAGGGTAGTTCTTATTAAACCATAAATTTAATATTAACACACATTAAAAGAACTTCATAAGCAAAATAAATATGCAAAAATAAGTAAAATACATAACTCGATAACAATCCTACAGGGTGTTTTGTAAACAATTTACCTTATTTTAAATTACCATAATTTTAAAGTGGTAAAAAGACATAAAATATTAATTTTAAAAACGCGAATATTAAACGTGATAATAGTAAACATTGTATATATGAATAAACAATAATAAATATAAACAAAATAGAGAAGAAAAAGTAGTAAAACGAAAGAGAAATCATTTTGTTTGGTATATTCCAAAATGCTTATATTCTTACAGTTAGGCACCATTAGAATGGCCAATTTACATATTCAAGTGCTTAGTCTTAAACATTTTGAGCCAAAGTATGTTGTTGATCGTTGATCGAAGAGTGGCCGCGCCGCAACAGGTACATTATACATGAATTTATTTAACCCATACCCTCCAGCAACGGCAGCGAGTTTATATCGAAATACTACACGCTTGGTCGCTTGTATCGATCGTAATGCGATATCCGGACGCGATGTCAAAAATCAAAAATAAGAAACCAAAAAGCAAAACAAAATAGACGCGTTGATAATTACGTGCGTTGTGTGTGTACATTCTACTTTGGTTCGACATAGTGATTGATTTGAATATTTTGATCACCTTCTACAGGTGTTCCATCATATTCAATCAACTATTTACATGTTTAAATTGATCTATGAATAGTATTAACCTTAAAAATCAAATATCATTGAGGTTAATGCTCAAAATAGACAAAACAAATCAATACATGAGGTTACAAGTTGTTTTACTTATAAATTCAACTAAAACGGGCAAAAGTTTATGAAAATAACTTCAGTTAAAATTAAATTAAAATACAATTATAATATTTTTAAAATTTTACATCCTATATATCAAATTAAAGATAATTTAATCTTTTATAAGATTCAATTTACATACTTTTTTTAAGATTATTAGTTTTTAAAATATTTAAACAAAAGCAAAGTTAGTCAAATCAAATATTGAACTTAAAGAATCAACATTTAGTTTATACAACAAAGTTTCTATTTGTAAATACAAAATATGTTAATAATTATTCATAAGAATTCGGTACATTTTTTAGTAACATAGTAGCAATTGTTAATATCTATCCATATTTTTTAAAAGTTTGGGCGTTATTGGCCGCGGTTTGAATCGCACGAATCGCGGGCGAATCAAAGCGATTCGCTTTCTGCGTCTGTTGTTGCTAATGGCTAAGGAGGACGCGTGCTGGAACTAATTTCGTACATTAGAAACACCACTCGCCAATAAATAATAAATAATGCGCAATCTAACATTCCTTGCAAGTTTACAAATTGCATAAATTGCAAATAAAATTTTAATAGCCAGAACCAAACCAAAAAACAAACTTTGGTAAAACAAAATATTTGGTAAATCAAAGAAAATTATAAATCTTATGATTTAATATAAATATTATAGACTAATTAACTCGTCAGAAAATGACAGACCTAAATCAAGTTTAAAAGAAAAGCACACCGTTTGTTTGTAAAGTTTATAAGTGTGTACAGTAAATATAAGTACAAACAAATTAAAAGTTAAAATAATCGTGGTTGTATGATCAGTGTATTTTAATTTTTATGTATTTACATATTGCACATTGCGCATTCTTTGCAAATTGTATGTTTAGCGATGTCTTGTTGAGTGTTGAGTATGTTCAACCTGTTTGGTTGAATGTCTTGACATTTTCGATTCGCAAGATTGACTAAATGGGTCTTCAGGCTTTAGGTTATGTGTATAAGGAATATTATACACTTGACATTTGTTTATTTTAATTTTATGTTATTTTATTTAACTGTTCAATAAAAATAGTGAGTTTATCAGTTAAAAAATTTAAGTTGAAAATTTGATTGACTTTGCTTTTATTGAAATTATAAAAAAATAAAAAAATATTAATAATAAAAATTTGATGTAAATTGCATTTTATAAAGGATTAAGTTGTCTTTAATTTGATATATAGGATGTATTGTATTTATACTTAAAATATTAAAATATTCATGCTTAAAGTCAAAATATGTTTATAAGTTTTCTAGTTTTTGTAAGTTAAAACTTAGACCCTTTTACTATAATTGTAATAACTTTTGAAATAATAGTACTAAAAATATGATTTAAAATGTGCATTATATAAAATTAAATTGCATTTAAAATGATATACAGGATGTGACAGTAATAATTATAAAAACTAATAAAATTCATGCTTAAAGTAAAAATTTAGATTCACAAAAATTTAAGTAAAACATTTGATTAACTTTGCGTTTATTGAAAAATTTTAAAAACCAATAATATTAAAAATTTGATGTAAATTGCATTATATAAATGATTAAATTATCTTTAACGTGTGCCAATATACAACCATGTAATTTACCACCAACTACCCTTAATTAACTTACAAATACAATGTTCCAAAATCAACAAAATTTAAAACTTAAAAAAAAATTAACAAACCTTCCAAATTTTTTTCCAAAAAATTACATATCTATACAAAATTCTTTACCTTAAGTTGTACTTTAATCTGTAAATATGTTGAACCCTTAAATTAATTACCTACAACCCTTAAAATCAATTTAAACCAAAAAAATCCATAAATTTTGTTATGTTTGCATCACTCTATAAATTAAACCAAAAAAATTAAAAAAAGAAAGAAAGAAAGAAAGTATGAAGCACAGTGCGTACACATACGTGGTATTTAACGATCATTTAATTTAAGCATCTCATGACTAAATCAGTACTTACGTCTACAACTTGCCCTAAACCTAAACTTTTGTCTTCTTTTTTTATTCCCGCTTGATCAAACCGAAAAAAAGTAAAACAAAAAGCGATTAACGATAGATACAAAGCGTGTACCCGAGGAAAAGAATATATTTATTACTAGCACACGAAAGTATCCACTCTTCGTCGCTAAGCCATCCGATGTAATAAAGCATCCGAATAATAAATAACATTTTTCGGTGCGTCCCAAATTTCGATGTAACACGCATGCTAGCACCGCACGTATGCGGAGACTATAATTTTCTAAATAAGGAAATACGCAATCAACGAATGATAGAAAGAAAGACGCGACAACGAACGACGTCAAGAAGTCAAACGTGTAAGAAGAAAGACAGAAAGAAAGAAAGTAAGAAGTAACAAATAAATTGAATGTTTGGAATTGAATACGTGTATCATTTTTTGACAATGCGTGAACACAAAATTCATCAATGTTTTTTTTTATTGGGATAGATATGTGTACGCCTTGATTATTCGATTTGTTACGTGTCTTGAGATAAAAATTAAATTAATTTTGTGTGTCTATTTGTATGAGTCCTTGTGTGTAAAAATTAATTTGTGTGTGTTTGTTTTGAAATGTTTGTAATTTTGTAATTTTGCAACAATGCGTCGTGTTATGTCAAACTAAATCATTATCACATCATTAAGTCCTCGACGCAGGCGTGAAAACGTTAATTTTCATTACCGCGACGCGTGACGTCGTCCGTCGTGAAGAAGTGAAGTTCTTGACGAGGCGTGTGCGAATTGAGACCGCAAGGACGTACAAAATGCGACGCAATGCATGCATGCAATGTGAACGAGTATGGAGTACTCGTTCAACACATCACGCAAGAATGCAAACACCGACAGTTTAAACTTAAAACTTATTGTTATGTATTTATTTTAAGGTGATGGTACTACATAAAGACTTATAACTAAATTTAGAGATTTTTTTGGTTTAAATTGATTTTAAGGGTTGTAGTTAATTGATTTAAGGGTTAAATACTTTCCAGATGAAAATACAAGTATAAAGGATAAGAATTTCGTTTAAAAAAGTGATTTTTTTCAAAAAGTTTAAAAGTTATGTTGTTTTTAAATTTTTTTGATTGAATTTAGTGAAATTTTGGAATTTTATATTTTAGAGTCATTTAAGGGTAGTGGTATGTGTCGTACATGGTTGTATATTGTTACACATTAAAGAGTAATTATTTGTTTACATTATAATGTTTAGAAAATAAAAAATTATCAAATATTTTTGGAGATATTGATAATTTTGTTTAATATTACATACTTCATGTAGGTGTTTATAATTAAATTTTGACTTTAATATTTAATTTAAGGGTTGTTATACTTTAATTAAAGAGTTAACTATATATTAAAAATGAAAGACTAATGATTTAGTTATAATTTAAAATATAGAAACATAAAATTTATTAAAAAGTTTACGAGAAATTGTCGTTTTTTGAAAAAAATCGCATTTGTTTTTTGGAAGTTATATAAACTGAACTTTAAGTTTAATTGCAATTTAATAGTTATTATAAGCAAATTAACAAATTGAAAACATCTACTAATAAGACAGTAACTAATTAGTTACTATATTAACTTTGGAAAATTAAAATTGATGGTAAAATTTAGAAGTTATCGTTAATTAAAATTAAAACGCCGTATAATTTACAGAAAATTACTGAAATTAATGTTTTAACAAAAATTAAAAAATAAATAATTGTTATATAAAATAATAAATAATACGATTTTGTGTTTTTCTATAAATATTTTTTGTAAAATATTTTATTTAATTTAAAGTATAATCTCACCTTTTATTATATTATGATTCCCAAAGCTTTCAGACACTTAAAACCACCAAAAACGTAATTTAAAACTCAATTACACCCGATTAAAGAATTTACGATGCATTTATCACGCGTTATCAAAATGTAGTCGTAAACTCGCGCAGGTTGTAAATGGAAGTAACAACGAATTAATGTACTAATAGACACATCAATAAAAATATTTTGACTTTACAATCTATACATGGACCACTGACAAACTAAAACCAAAACAACAAAACACAAGATACCGTGTTAAAGTGATGAATCTTTTATGATCCAAGAAAGCTATGGAACTCACAACAAAAAACAAAACAAACACAACACAAAACACAAACACGAAACATCATTTGTTTTTTAAGTAAAAACATTCGAAAACATTAATAAACAAATAATGTAATTCTTATGTTTTTAAAAGTCCAAACAAATGAGTTTTATTGTTTCTGTTTGTGAGTGTGCAATGTTGTTGTGTTGAGTGATAAATTGTGGTAAAATTTCGGATTTTTCGGTCATTAAAGAATGCGGGATCGAGGCAGATAAAGTAAAGTGATACGCAAAGGGTAAAGAAAGGGTCGCTTGTTGGTGCCGGTCGCATCTCGCAATAAAATCGCAAGTAATTTATATGAAAGAAAAGCGCCGAGCGAATAAAAAGCAAAAGTTATGCGCGAGTGGAGTGCAAGTGAGTGTAAGTTGACTTTCGCACGCAGTCGCAGTGGAAGAAGATTATAAGAAAAAGAAGAAAAAAAAACACAACATAAATGACAGATCAGAAAGACACACACAACCATAGCACAAACACTTGAAGGCTCAAGTTGGTTCAAGTAGACAGGCGCATGTTTAATGTTGTAAATTAAAGTGTAGAACTGTGTTTATTCGGGACTGCAGGACTCAGGAATAAAATAATATCCACACGGAGAAAACAATAACAAATAAAAATAAAGAATGAATTTTTGTTATGTTCAGAGACGTTTTTGTTTGATTAAAATTAAAATTTTTCTTTTGTTTTCTACGATTTTTTAAATTTTTTTTTACAAACTAGCAGTTATTGTATGCAACTTATATTACACCAATTTTTTTTTTTAGGTATTTAAGTTCCTAACTTACGTAGATGGCGCTATTTACATTACAAATTAATTTTTTAAATTTTTTTTCAACTTTGTGATTATAACGCGTCCTAAAATTTATTTTTTAAATTAATACGACACTGTATTGGTAGTGTTATAAGTAATACTGTTATATATTAACAAATGAAGCCAATTTTTGGTTCTTTTGTCCGAGGGTTTGGTGCTGGGTTCATGCAGGACGCTAAGGACGCGTCAAAGGTCCAGAACCTCTGAAAAGAACGGCAATTTGCTGCACCTTGCTTGCTGTTCCTGTGTGGTGCACTTGATTTAAAAATATCTCGGGTCATTGCAACCGCGGCTGCATTCTGCAACAATCTGCATTAAACGATGATCGCATAAAGAAGTCCACCTCGCAATGGCATTTCTTTCGAGTTGTTACCAAACAAGTTTCGATTACTTTTGGTTTTGATGTCAAAAAACTTGGTGATTATTAATAATAAAACCAAGATTTAAATTAATTCTAATTAAAAAAAATCTAATATTAAAACTAATTACCCAAGAAGTAATTATAATTATCTTTACTACTCCGTTTCGCCATCGTTATTTGTTTTAAGTAATTAAATTTGAAATCAATTTTTATTAACAAGAAAAAAACAATTTAAAATCCTTTACATTCTAAACACATAAATCCAGAGTAGGTACTTGATTTTAAAATAAAAAATCGTGTTTTAATTAAAACCCAACACATTTTTTAATTGATTAACGTCCAAATACTGCGTAAGCCCGCACGTGGACATAATGAGCATAAATCGAATAATTAATGACTTCTCCTATCGTGTCAACATCAACATCAGTTCAATTCAATTTACGTCACATCACTTGGACACTTAAGTCTCGCTGGTCGTCTTCTTGACCAACCGGCACACATTCAAAGGCCGCCAGAACGGTGAACGCATCGCAACTTGTCTAAGATGGTTTAATTAGACGCAGGACGAGCTTACCTACCAACCATGTAAAAGCATCAGTGTGTGAGGATGCTGCGCTTCGATCTTCGGTCGAAAGTTTATGTAATCGACGCCGCGGGCGAACGAAGAGAAGACTCGCGGTTGACATGACATTAAGCAATTACACAATTACAGCGCCGGCAGCGTATGAACACATGTACGAATTTGTACGATTTGCAAATTGCGCGTTTAACATCTCACATCTTTCGCGCGTGCATAACTAAATAGGCAAATGTTGGACGTCGCTAATAGTCGCGCCAATCAACTGGAGGCGCTGATTAAAGCGAAGATTAGACGCAAAGATTTGAAGATAATCGCGATTACGTGGAAATCTGATCAACTACGTGCTTCATTATTTTATGTAATTAACGTTTTAAAGTTTTACGTTTGAAGTATTTCAACATTTAACGTTTAATGTTTAAACAAAAATATTACAACCAACGCCATCTGATTGTGAGAATTTTAGTTGTTAGTTTATTGTATTATAAGTTGCCTATAGTTATTAAAACAAAATATTTTGTTTTTTGTGTTTTATTTATTTGTTTTGTTTTGTTTTTGTTGTGGTGCGTTGTGTTTTGTTTCCATGTGTTTTGTTTGGCGTTTGGCATTTGTTTCAAGTGTTGCGCGCTCATACAATTTCAACACAACAAGACACAGGACGAACAGGACTTCAATACATTTGAAACGCAAGAGTTTTACATTTGCATTGAGTGCTGCTCCTTTCTGCTCGAGGAATATATACAACGACAATGTCGACCTAGTCTTCGGTGACATCTCGCAGTGCGGACAAGTGGAACAGAAGTGAACAGAAGCCGCTGAAGCCGCGACGACAGAATAAGAACAGTGGAAATATCAAACACGGGGCACATTTAATATCAACAGCATCCGATGCGGTGGATAAGTGATGCGTATGTGTACAACAACAAGGTCTAAAAATAAAGTTAAAGTCTACATTCGAGTCTGGTTTACTGGGACACCAGATAGGCTGCCATTGATTTACGATTCGATTTTGCGTACAATTCAACCGGCACATCTCTAACTTTTGAAAACATTTCAACCAAAGAATAAGAACGTTTGTTGCCTTTTGCTTGGGAATGTTATGAATATTTTTATTCAGCGGCGGCGTTGGTACATTGAGCCAAGAGTCAATTTTAGTATTTTGCAGTTGAGGTTGTGTGTGGTAAGTGGTAGCACGCGTTGTTGGTTGTTTAACAACATCAGCAACAATCAAGTGGTCAAATATTGCGCGGCCGTGCCTCAAGGCACGCGCCATAAGTGAAAGTATTGTAAATTACGCTTTTTATAAGCAATATTATGGTGTGCTGTATAGAAAAGTATAGTTATGTGTTTAAAAACTAATCTGAGTTTATTATGTTGATCAATGTCTGTCATTGTCCTTCCTGTGGTCAGAATTTAATTATAATGATATAACTTCCATAAACTGTAATATGAAGTTTTTGGTTATAAATCAAAAATCAAATAGAAATAATAAAAATATTAGAAAATTGTTTAAACAAAGATGTTCGTAATTTTGTTAGCAACATTTTATATTTGTAAGAATTTTTGATCAGAAGCACCAGTTTTCTATAAATTAACAAAATATATCAAAAAAAGACTAAATTTTATAAACTTTAACACGATTTCCATCACAAAAACCCCAAAAACTAATACTAATAATAAAAATATGAAAAAATTGTTTAAACAAAAGTTGTTCGCAATAAACCAAGCTACATTTTATTTTAATAAAATTTTTGCTAACACGTACCCGTTTTTTTTAAATCAACAAAACAACAAAATATATTCATAAACTTTAAATCTCAATTATTTAATTTTTCATTCATTTTTGATAAAAAAAAACTATAAACAATTCGTAAAACAATTAGATAAAATTATCATGAGAAAAATAAACAATTTATTATAATAAAATTTCGCCCAACACCCTTAAACATTGTTACAACCCCCCAAAAAAACAAAAACATTAGAAATTCTCTAAGAAAACTAAAACAAAAAAAAAACAAAAAACTAATAATAATAACTACTATCATTTATTTTAAAACATAAACACTAAACGTACCCCATTGATTTTAATAAGATTACAACGCGTTCCACATAATACTTAATGACTTCTTTACGTAAATGTTGTAAATATTTATTAACCCCATGTTTCTCAACTTTTCTTGTATTTATTCCCCGCAACATATTTATTTTAATCCATACATTTCTTCGTCGCATCCATACGAGTGGTTTTTATCAGCAAGTTTACGACACCCCGCACTCGAGTATGTTGTGCCTCGCGCGTTAATTGCATCGCTAATTGTAAACTTACGTGTCAAGCGGTAATAACGAATAATTTTGATTGCAATATGCAAAGAAGTTTGAGCCAACATGCATCGCATAAACCGCAATACGCAACATAAAGATTCCAACTTTTATCGCAACAAAAACACAAAAAGAGTTAAACATTCACAAAGTACACTCAAACCTTGTTAAAGACGCAAAGGGACTAACTTAATTGAATCGCAAAACATAATTTACAAAGACAAGTGGCAAAAATAAAATCAAACCAAACTACTTAGTGCAAATGGACGTAAACTTTTTTCTTTCTTCAAGTTCTTTAACTCTTAAAACAAAAAACTTTAATGGTAATGTTTGAGGTTAAGATTTGAGGTTATAGTTATAGGTTATATGGTCATTAAGGGTCGAGTTATCGTTAAATATAATTCGGTGGATCTGACGATGACTCTCATTTCGTTTTATTAAAGTCTTCTGGTTTTTTCTTTGTTTTTTTTACGTTTATATTCAGAAACAAAAACCCACATGTGAATTTTGCGTCGATTTTATTTACACTCGAACTAAGCAGCGACTTTTCAGTTGCTGCAGCTGAAATTCGAAATTACCAAGTCATACAAAAAACGACGACTTGCTGGGCTAGCACACCGCCAAAAAGCATCAGAAAAGAATGAAAGCAAAAGTCATTATAATGGCTCCTCCTTGGAAGCGTCCAAGTCATCGAAAATTCGAAATCATTACCTCGACGCGAACGAAGTAAAGACTTCTTCTCCCTGCGAGATCACCACAACAAGATCGCGATCTTGAACGCAACACATTGCATAAACTTGCAACAACATTGCCTTCTTTTCTTGGCTTGGTTTGTTGGTATGCGTTGTTTTTTTTTTGTATTTCGATTTTTATTTCATTCGACAGTAACTTGGACAACTTTGTGTTGGTTAAGTTTTACTTGAAAACGCACTTTCACATTTTTTGTGTTCTGTCATGTTGTTGCTGGCTTGCTTTACACTTTTATGGCTTGAATACTCGTGCAAAACGGAAAGAACTCAAGACGATTAATAAAAATAAATACAAAAATCGTGTTGCTAGCGCACTCTGTTAATACATTTTTTAACTTTTGTTTTATTTAGATTTTAGAATGTTTAGAAACATTTGAATTGATTTGAACGCGTTATATTTAAAAGTATAGGCAATTTTATTATTTCTTTTGTATATTTCCCGTATAAATGATTTGAATAAATTAAATAAATTAACAATAAATAAAAATAAATTTAAAAATCGTCTTGCTGGCGCACTCTGTTAGTGAATTTTTTAAGTTTTGTTTTGTTTAGAATGTTTAGAAACATTTGCACGCTTGTAAAACCATAGACAACTTTATAAACTTTTTTTGTTTGTTTCACATTTGAATGTTTTGAATACATTAAATAAATTAGCAATTTATAAACTTCTTTAACTTCTTCAACATCTATAACTTCTAGAAAAGTATGTGAGTGTGTGGTAAATGTGAATCGTGAATGCCATCACATATGACGCAATCAGAGGCTCATCAGAGTTTGGGTTCATTCATCATCATCAATTTTACGCTTGTTTAGTGCTTAATATTATTATGCAAATTTTCAGATGCGGGCTGGAACGAGTGTATAAACATAAACACCTTTTTTTATTGTTTAAATATAGAATTTACGATTGTCTTACGTTTATAGTACGGTATTTTAATATGTGTTATTTTTGACATGTAATTGTTGAGTAATTATTTAAATTTTTTAACTAATTTTATTTTCATAACATTTTAAATTTAAAATGTTCCGTATTTTTAATTGTAATACAATTTATTTGTACGTAAACTTAAAATTTAGACAAAATTTATTTAACGTCAGAATAAATTTTTTTTTTAATTGTTAATAACTAATGTACTATACAATATATTGCTAAAATCTTAAGTACTTATAAAAAAACAATGTATATTCCTACATATATTCCAAATTTCAAGTCATTATGTTGAAAATTCCCTGAGTTATTTGTCTTTGAACTTAAAAAAATCAGTTTTGAGATATGAGCGTTTAAAGTCTTGAGTAGCGCTTTAATCCTATAGCTGGCGCCCAACAAAAATCAGCAATTGAACCTTTTAAAATCAATTTTTTCATAAAAATCAAACGGCATAATATTTTTATGACTGTATTGGTATTGTATTGTTTAAGCAAAAAAAAATTTTTGATTTTTTGAAAAATTATTTTAACGATAAATTTGAAAATATACCGGTTTTAAATTTAAATATCTATATCCAATTTATATATACCAGTGATATTTTATTGTTACGAACCTCAAGGCTTAATTTCGCAAAATAAAATATTTGATATGTGAATGCAATATATTCGCGTCAAGAGATGAATTGGCCGAAAGGAACAAAAACTAATCACGCACAAACGCAGAAAAGTAGCTGGATTTTAAGCACAGCATGTATTGGTGTAACAATGGGGGTTAAGTCGACTAAGTGGGGTTATTTATGACCTGAGATGAATTTTTAATAGCGCGCCGCGTGGGCGGTTTATCAACGCGTCGGTCAACACTGACAAATTATGAATTACCAACCTTACAAACCTTAACCAAAAAAAATTAAGTAAAAAAAAACCAAACATAAGACAATCATGACAAATTATCCCAAACTTTAACGTTTTTTTTAACGTCCACTAAAAAAAATAACTTAAATTAAACCTTACTACCTTAAATTTCCAAAAAAAATTAATAACAGACAGGATGTGGTCGATCTTGGTCGATCTATACTTGCACGTGTGTTAGTGACGGTGTTGATTTTGTGATTTATAAAGATTACTTTCGGTTTCATTGGTTTTCGGTCCTCAAACCAACGCAGCCTTGCTTTACTTTCTTTCATCTGGTCGCGCAAACCAGTCCGAAAAAGGTTTCGCTTAAATTGCGACTCTCGATTTTCGATTCTCGGCGAAAACAAATTCGTCTCAAATTCTTAAGTTGGATCGACGAAAATTCCCGCACCCGTAATTTAAGGCGGCTAATCTGATGCTTCTTAATTAGGCGTATTATTCGCCAAGGTGGAACCACAAACCGCACTGCAGTGATTTTCCAGAGTCAAAATATGCGCCACAAAGAAAAAAAATAAAACCAGACTTAAATCGCAGATAACATCACAAATCAACGCAAATTTAATATTTTAAGAATGTAAACCTTAAGTCTGCTTAAAGACGTACGCATTGTGAGGGAGGATATACCCTTTGTTAGTGGGTAAAAAGATATAATCATTGTTTACGCGATTTTTTATTGAACCAAAGACAGAAAAACAATCGGATTATTTTTTTGTTGTTTTTGGGTTCGGAATTATTTATTTAAGAGTGATCTTTCATATTTGGCGTGTGGATCGGATCATGACAGATGTATCTTTAAATTCCACCCGACATTCAAAAATATTAATAATCTACAACTGCGAAAACATAATTTAAAACATAAAATAACAAAAATAACAAAGTGCTGCCATCTGGTAATTTAAGTTGAAAACTTTAAAATTTTTAGTTCTGAAATTTATCGTTAGATGTCGCCTAATGTTTGGTTTTAATTAAAAAAACTAAATTAATGTTTTCGGTGTGCAATTTCTATGTTGCACGTTTTATAACGCGTTCGGGAAAAGAAAGTAGCGCGCACGCCGTTCGCTCTTTTTACCTTGGAAACAGTTACCGCGGCGGCGCGCAGCATAACCCACTTCTTCGCGACGTCACGCGCGCGCCAACGTGTGTGACGTCGTCTTCAGCACCTCGCGCCGTCTTGGAAAAGAGCGCGGCTTGAGTCTTCGCGTCGCAGCGAACCACAGCGCAGGAGCACCAATAGCGCCGCGACGGTACGGTAAAAACGCGGCGACGCGCATTCAAATCACCGGAAACTTTTTATTTGATTTCAACGCGCAACAAAATAAGTGCATTGACAAGGCAAGGATTATTGGATTATTTAAAACTCCACATCAGGTGTGTGAAAACTAAACAAAAGTATACAAAAGTTAACAAATGTGAATTATAACAAACAAAATAAGAAAACAGGAAATAACAAATAAGAAGAAATCATTTGAGAGTTTAAGAAGAGGAAGAAGCGTTAATAATACACCAAGAGTGCAAAAGGTAAAATAAACGAGAAGCTTAAAGTGAATGGAAATTGTTCACAATGTATGGTTACTTAAAGTTTTAAAGTTTTAGAAAAGTTAAACAATTGACGAAGGATAACCTCACATTATTTTTTTTTTTTAGAAAAAATTTGTATTCATGAATTTAACTATAAATAGCGTTATTTTTGTTGGGCTTAAGTAGGTGCGGCGCAAAATTGCGGTGGATAAAACGATTTTTCAATGTTACGATGTTACGTCTGTTACGGGAATTGCAACGTTTTGTGCGAAATTTTATTTTATCTCACGAATGACCACGAATGGCCACGGTTTTGATCTGGCGGTGTGCAAACATTGAATATAAATGTGTACAAATTTATGTGGTGGTTTAAAATGTATGATATGTACATGAAAATGTCAAGAAAAGTTGGATTATCAAAAAAAAAAAATAAAAAAAGTCATAAATTTGTGTCATATGCGCAATATTTTCCAATTTTTTAAAAATTTTACGGTTTTTTTAAAGTGTAGTGACTTAAGTCATTTGTTAAGTCATGTGACTTAAGCTCATAGTCATAGTTAAGTTATAATTATTATTATATACCTAAATAATCAACTTCCTCATTAAATTTCATTAATTTTCGATAGTTATTGATTAATTATGTTTATATTGACTGCATAATATTTAAGTAAAGTGACTTAAGTTAAGTTTATAATAAGACTTAAGTTATTTTAATTAAACATTACTTAAGTCACTTTTATTTTTACTTAAAAAGTGATTTAAGTCCAAAATATTTAGAATTTTTTTTTTAATAAAAATTCAAATGATTATTTCTTTTAAGAAAACAAATCATACTTAACTAAAGTCATATTTTAAGTTACCATAAAATAACTAAAAAACTAAAACATTTTTAAACAAATAGAACTTAAGGTAATTAAATTCTCTTAATTTAAGTAATTTAAGTTTAGTGACTTAACTTAAAATGTTTGACTCATACTTCTTGTATGTCTTTGGTTAGCACCTACATAATGTCTTTATATCGACATTATGTTGGCGTTTTTAAAACTTGAAAGCTTGAAATCGAAACGAAGCGAAATGAAGTGAATACCCTGACGACCTTTTATTTTTTGACTTTTCAGATCAAATATCAAACTTAAGAAACACAATATAAATCAAACCACACAAAACAACACAAAAGACTATTACTTAACTTAAGTCTTTAAAGTTTACAAGCTTAACAAGCTTAACAAGTCTAAAACTATTAAAATTTTACAATAAAATAAACCAAAATTGGAAGTTTAAACTTGTAATTCTTGTAATTATTACGTTGTGATATCAAATTAATTTTTATTAAGTATCAAATTTACTTATTTGTTCCTATTAGTAATAGTAATAAATTTATTTGTGTTTGAAGGTAACAAAATGTCATGAACTTTTCGTTTAATCTTTCATTCTTCCAATGGTTCAATGTTTTATTTTTTTATTCTTTCAACACTTTGATTATTTGTACCAAAGTTTAATTAATGATTGAAACAAGATTTACGATTGTTACTGACGTGGCGTGGCTGGCATTGAATTTTTAAAATTTGGCAATTACTAGTTGATTTTTGATTAAAATGGAACTCAATTAAGTGTTTATGGCGTTTATATCCATCATTCACGTAAACAATCATGTAAAGACATGGTAAATACTTTATAACAATACAAAATTAAACAAAATTAATGTTTTAGAATTACTTAACCTCGACTAACCTTAAAAGTTAATTTTGTTTATGTTTTTTTAGGTTTAAACATTTTTTTGAGTTGAGTTTAAATATTAAATATTGTTTATATTTATTTCTTAGTGACTTAAGTCAAGTTGTAATTTACTTAAGTCAGTTTTAGGTTAAATTTGAATTAACTGCTTTCAGTTAGGTTTATTGTATTTTTATAATTATTTTTGGTTACTTAAGTCATAAGTGACTTAAGTCAATTTTTACTAAAAATAACAAAGAAATTATTAAAATTAAAATTTTACTTATTTTAGACTTAAGTCAAGTTTTAAGTAAAAATCAAAATGACTTAAGTCACTTTTTTCAAAATAATTTTTTTTTGGATTAAATTTTAAAACTCAGTATTTTCTTGTACACTACAACAAAATTATAAAATAAAAGTTTCTCAAGTTTCACTTGCCAAGTTTCATCGCTTCCTCAGCTGGTTCTTAAATCGAAGAACGAAGAAGTTTCACCAACTCTCTCGCGTCTTGCGTCTAGTAGCTCCGCGCATCTCGTGCTTCCACCTAGATTTTAATAACAAACGGTTAGAATACGACACGAATAAAATAAAGAAATGATGAATGCGTTCTGGGTACTTTTGTGTCACAAAGAAACTAAATATTTTTGCAAAATTGTACATCTCATTAGCCTTATTAGACAACCAACACTAAATTTTACAAATTTAAAATTTAAAAATATTCTTGTTAAGAATTCTTGTTAATTGGAAACAGAAAAGAATTAAAAAACGAATTAGCACCAATGGGTTTATGAAATGTACAAACCAATTAAATTTCGTTTCGCAAAAATTTGCGTTAAGGAATTTATAAATAAAATTCGCAATAAAATGAAAAAAAATTTCTACATTTTTAAGGATTAAGTAATTTATTACTTACTTAATTAAATTAGAGAATTACAAATAAATTTTAAGCACGAAATCGATTTCTTTTACTTAAAACATACATTTTATGACTTAAGTCACTTTACTTAACTTAGGAAACGACTTAAGTCTTTAGGTTTTCGATGTTTTCTAATAAAGTACCGAACTAATTAGTAAACTAAAATTTTACTTAAGTCACCTACCCCATATTCTTAAAAGTAACTTATATATGTCCTTAATGAGTAATCAGTTTAAAAAAAATTCCCAATTGTTAACATCCTACATCCTACATTACTCACAACCTGACTAACATCCTCCAAGACAACTTTGCACAATCAATTGATATTTATATCTCAATTCTTTTGTTCGCCACGTCAATAGTCGACCCTCAAAGTAGCTTACGACAATAATAATTGCCAATCGTCGATCGTGTTGTCCACAATTTTCATTCCCATTGACTAATCGACGATTGCATCGCATTGGTTCGTCCTTGATCTACTCGTATTACACCCGGAGGACGTGACACACGCATGCGAAGAAGTGAAACGCGTAACTGGTGTAACTGGTGTAACGAACGACCATGTTGCAATGGGGGATGAATCACTAGCGCACTAGGTACGCTCATAACAGTTAACTTGACTTAAGTTCACTTAAGTCGGCTCGGTAATGGGATCTGGTCAGTAAAATAAAAACAGTTCACACGCTAGGCAGAGAGACTAGGTTATGTGATCGAATCTCTGATAACGCTTTTTCTTGTTTTCTTGTTACAAGTTGCAATTCACGCCATTGCAATGTCACTTGAAACAAGATAAGTCACAAAATGCTTTAAAAAAACCACATGAGTAATAAATTTTTACACTTCTGTGTATCTGATAACAAAAATTGATAAGAAAAATAGGTTTTGTTTCAATTAATGACTTAAGTCATAACGAACATGACTTAAGTCAATTACTTAACTTTTTAAAATTTAGAAAAATACCAAAATAAAACAAAATATTGACTTAAGTCATTTAGGTTATTTATGTTTTAAGTATGGTTTAAGTCAAAGTGACTTAAGTCATTTTCTGTTATTTTTTTTGTGTAAAATTACACAATTTAATTAAAATTTTTAAACTTTTAACGTTTGTTGCTTTACATCTTAATCCTTAACACGTAACTGACACCAAACACGAAAATAACGCGATTTGATTGGCGGGCAAAACACGCAAAGTACATTCACTTAGTTTCATTACACTTTATGAAGTTATGCGTGGTATTAAGCATTCACAATTCCTGTATGCGACGTAATGCGATGTGTTAACGACATCATAGCCGGTAGCGCATTCTTTTATTGTGTTGTGCAGGAAAAGCGAGCTAATTACGAATTCAAGCGGTGTAGATACATTTTACCGTTTTTCTTCGCTTGGCCCAAACGTGCTGTCCGACAGCACTCAACATTAAACAGTATCGTTAGTTTTTTTATTTTTTAAACTTTGATTTCGTAATTTTTGTTTAAAAAAAGTAGAAAAAAGTATCATTATTTTAGGTTAAAATTTTAAGGCGCATTAAATGATATGGAATGCTATAAAATGTCTAATATGAACAGTATATGAACATATGTTGTGTGTGTTGAGGTTATGTTGTGAATTTAGGTTTTAAGGAGCGCGCGCATGCGCACTGCATGCGGATTTGGTTAACCTTAAGTCAACTTAAGTATCGTTTATACATTTTTATTGCTCATTGTGGGCGTTTAAGGTTATCTGCCCACTTCCTACTATGAGTGACCCGTAGTTGTAACAGTTACATTAAATATTAATGAAAATTTAATTATTACGTCATTAGGAAGTGAATTAAATATTTTTTGGGGTTGTGTGGGTTGGTAATTACTAAAATTGATATGAACTTATAAGGTTTAGTTTTTGGATATTAACTTTTTTTGTTCACTTGTTTTTTTTTTTTTAATTTTTAAGTCACACTTAAGTAATTTTTGACGATTTTAGCCTAAAAAAATTAAATAAATTAATAAAATAAATTTCAATATAATTTCGTACTTAAGTCATTTTTCACTATATATAACTTAAGTCATATTACTTAAGTTATATTACTTAAGTCAGTTTGTTTTTCTGATGTTAACTTTTGTTGTTTACTTGTTTTCTTGTAAACAACTAAATATTAAGTATGATTAAGAAGTGACTTAAGCAAACACGTTATTTGTAGGTAATTTCTTTAAATAATAAGAAAAAAAAAAGACTCAACGGACGTATGGCATTGAATGAAAGGCGTTGGTATAATAATAATTACCACAAACGCAAATATAATTTCAATTCAACATTTTATGATTTGATGTATTATTATTTAAATTATCGGTTAACAAATAGTTAACAACAAAAGCACTACTGCTATAAATTTTTTCTGAACTAAAAAAAAACAAGTGGTCCTTCAAAACTAACATAAAAAAAAACAACAAAAAAAAAACAAACAAATGAAACACATTTTTGATTCATTTGTTTTTTTTTTTGGTTGTTTTGTTTTTGTTTGAGTAGAAATATTCGTATGTACTTTATGAAAATTTATGAATTTATGTTGCTAGCGGCGATTCTAATTAAACAAAACGAAACAAAACGCAACACGACGCGTTTTGTCGTCTCTGCGTGGCCGGCACAGACGCGATGAAGACGCACATAAAACATTCGAGGTGCAACAGGTACTCGTTGTAAGTCGCGAGTTGTTGAATTATGCGCGAGTTGCGCTTGAAATCCAAGCTGAAAGACAAGCGGCGTCGCGCGCATGAAGAGCTTTATCCGTGTGCGCACCATACGCAACGCAAAAAGATGAAAGTTGGCGCAAAGTTGCTCGTAAATTGATTTATTCCAATCAAGTCGCATGTTGCGTATTATTCGCGGATAAGGCGCTATAATGCGAGCCGCATGTTAAACACACCACGCACAAAGCAAACAAAACAAATCAACGTGAAACAAAACATTTTATAGTTAAGTCACAACTAGCTTAAGTTAAAAGTCTATGAGAATTTCCATAGATAACATTCAATTTTATTTCAACCAAATTACATATATTTTTTGGGAAAAAGTTAAGTGACTTAAGTCAAATTCGGTACTTTTTACTCACTTAGATAAGTGACTTAAGTCAATTATCAAGCATGGTTATGTAACTTGATATTTTTGTTTTAAAAAATTTCGTGAACATTTCTTAAGTGACTTAAGTCTTAAGTTTTAAGTCAAAACATACAAAATTAATATTTTTAAAACAAAAAATGTATTATTGTGCATTAAATTAAATTATTAATGACTTAAGTCAAGTAAAAACATACAGTAAGACCTCGTTTAACGCTACCTCGGTTAACGCTGATTTGCTATAACGCGGTTTGCTGAAACAACCTTAAAAATGCTTAAAATATTACCGAATTTAGAATTTTAAGGCACATTACCTTCTTTAATGAAAGAAAAAGAGAGCGACAAACGACGTTAGATAATTTCTTCGCCAAAAAAACCAAAATCTCTTAAGAGCCTGGACCTCTCAAATGT
>JARJDS010011348.1:0-12547 GCA_030264155.1 Atheta pasadenae | reverse complement strand
GTATAAAAGAAAATTTAAAACGAGAAAATTGCTTAATAGGTAGAGGAGATATAAGCAATTTTCCATGACGTGTTTTCAAAAAACCAAAAAATTGCTCAACTTTAAAAGCCGAAAAAAAATACTTTGGGGATGTTTCATGGCTTAAAATTGGGCATAGGTTAAAAAGGAACTGTTTAAGTATACAAGAAAATTAGAACGAGAAAATTGGTGAATATAGAGAGGAGATATAAGCAATTTTCCATGACGTGTTTTCAAAAAACCAAAAAATTGCTCATCTTTAAAAGCCGAAAAAAAATACTTCGGGGATGTTTTATGGCTTAAAATTGGTCATAGGTTAAAAAGGAACTATTTAAGTATAAAAGAAAATTTAAAACGAGAAAATTGCTTAATAGGTAGAGGAGACATAAGCAATTTTCCATGAGGTGTTTTCAAAAAACCAAAAAAATGCTCAACTTTAAAAGCCGAAAAAAAATACTTTGAGGATGTTCCATGGCTTAAGATTGATCATAGGTTAATAAGAATCTATTTAACTATAAAAGAAAATTAAGAACAGAAAAATTGGTCAATATTGAGAGGAGATATAAACAATTTTCCATGATGTGTTTTCAAAAAACAACAAAATTGCTCAATTTTGAAAAAAAATATTTCAATATTATTCAATATTATATTATTAGTTTTATTACATAAAAATAAATAACAACTTTAAAATGTACACTTTATAAATGTCCTAAATATTTACACAGTTTATATATACAAGGAAATACATCATACTATTTACAACACAACACAATTATTTCTTAATTCTAAAACTCACACCCAAACAGCAAGTGATTTTTCATTCTTCCTCCTAGTACAGAATGAAACCTTCACAACAATTACAAATACAAACAGAACCATAATTACCATTATAGTAAATGCAAACTCAGAATTTGTTAAAGACGATTGTAAATTTAAACTGTTTGTTTTATCATCGACAGATCGTTTCTTCCTCAATTGGAACACAAGTTTTTTGCTATCTGTTTGCACCAATCCATTGCTGTCGAACGAAGCAACGAGGATCTCGTCGTATTTTGCATCCGTGGGTAAAATTAGTTGATGTCCGGTAGTTTGCTGAATTTCCTCCCATGCTGATACCGATGTGTCGATGTTGTGGACGTTGTGAAAACTTGTCAGGCCCAACACGGCGTATGTAAGTTTTGCAGGCGACATCGTCCAGGAAATAATGACGCCCGTTTTTGTCACTTTGGGTTCAGCCAATTTCAGTTTTTCGGCCAACACTGAAGAGGAAACAATTTTGGTTTCGGTGGTTTTGGTTGTTGAAGTAGTCGAAGTTACCGAACTTGATGTTGATGTTTCGTGCTGGTTCTGCATGAATTTGCATGCTTGTTGACATCCTTCCAACTGTAACAAAACAAAATTCAATTACTCTCAGTTTTGATATTAAACAATAAAATACTCAAAGTAAGGAGGTAGGTAATGTGTAACAAGACGCTTGATCAGGCGGAGTGATAGGGCATTTGCATTGCGCTTTTCGAGACGTAAAAAAGTTAAATTCTAATCTAGGACTTAATAGTCCACTGGCATTATAAATTTCTTTGATTCCACGATTCACGCGCAACGAGCAACGACGCTCGGTATTTTGAACGCTTTTAAATGCTGACTTTATAGTGCTTTACAATCTCGACTCGAGTTGCTTTTTGCTATATTAAACGCCGTGTGAAGCCTACATACGTCGCATAATATATTGCTAACAGATTGCCCGTCTCGAATTTCACACGCGCGTTTTTTTCTATCACAACTCACAACCCGCGATGCAAAGAAAACGCAATCCAAACAAACAAACACGCATTATTCTTCTAGTTTATATATTTCTTGGTTACTTCGTGGGTGCAGTGCATCCTTTTATTCTTGTCACGCCAAGAGATCGTTTATTGGTTTTCTTTATATACGGTTTTTATACATAGCCATTAGTAGTGAACAACAATTTGTTTCTTTTATTGTTGTGATTAACCTTAAATTATAAATTTATCTTCAACTTTTCTTCCGTGTACTTTATTCGTGTATTCGCGAAATACGAAGAGTGCATCTACATAATTGCAGTAATAAAACCGCACATTAAACACTCATGGAAAACTTTCCCATATTCTTAAAACTACAGGATAAGTGAAAACAAGTTGATACCATCTTGTTTTCATAACCAATGTTCTTGTATATGATCATAATTTTCTTCTTTTGTTGAAGTTCAAGCGTGGCCATCATTGTACTCTGTTGAACTCATCAATAAGTAAAATTTGCGTGACTGCAGTGCCCAGCGTGCATTATGTAACATTATAAATATACGGACACGTTTCCCATATTAAGAATTTTATGTTAAATTTTATCGCTGGTCGTTATCATCATCGTATTTGCCACTCTGTGCCCTTTCCGACAGGCGCACGCGTGCGTATGTGTAAACGTTTTGCAATTTGCAGTTTAACAAATTAACAACGGCTCGACAAACAACTAAACAAACGGAGAGCAAACATGCAATCTGGATATAAACGTTTTGCACAAGCTGGTAAAGTTCGTTAGGAAATTAAGCCTGGTAACCATTTTAAAATTTTAAGCTTTTAAGTTAGGTTAGGGTTTCATTGGTATTCGTTCGTTAAAAGTCTAAACATAATATTTGAATGATCGAATATGTTTATTTGAAGACATAAAAAAGCAGTGCGTTTATTTGAAGAGTCGGTGCAGTTTATTTTGCTTTCAAAGTGGAAAAACTCTCACGGCCTTTAAAAGCAAAAGCGATCGTCTTTTGCCATGGACGCCGTAGCCATCTTGGTGTGTGAGTGCGTCAACGCGCAACGCAACTGATACGTGTTTACGAAAATAATTGCCCGATCGGATGCGCGGTCACGAATTGTGTGTTTTTCTTGAAAAATACTTTTACTCGACGCGCGCGAAGGTACTCAATGCCTCTCGCGCGCACCGCGGCCGTGCATCTCGCCATCAACATCAACATCGGGCATCTTTGCCATCAACATCCCGAGCAAGATGCAAGAGCATCGATCGCGAACATCTAGCTACCACACCGAGTAAAGACTTTTCTTCTATTCTGTAGTCCGTACTCGTACCGAGTGTATCTACTTCATCTCCGACTTCACCTTTAAGTTCAGCTTTTTATTTTACTTCAGTTTTATTTATTTTTCGTTGTGTTTTTTTTGAGGCGCAGACAGAAAAACACAAAGTACAAAGCATTTTATGGCTTTGCGTCAAGCTATCAACATTTGAACTGTGTACATTCGTTTCCAGGCGTAGTTTTATCGAAGTTTGTTTTTGATTCGAAACAAGTCGATATTCGATGGAAAACGATCAATAAATAAAATAATTGATACTTTAACGCGCGTGCAATTAAGTTTCTAACGTGCCACATGCCTCCTTTTAATGGGATTTTGTTTTTGATTGAATTTTTCAAACAGTTTGTGCATTGTTGGGCTGGTTTGCTCGGCATGGCCACTAGTTGCAATTTAAATTAAACTTTATATGACCATTTTGGTTTAAGAGTTTACCATACGGCTATTAAAAGTTAAAACAAATCGTAAAATAATCTCTTATCGTTTATCCGTGCTATTATCGTAGCTTTTAACATTCTTTTTCTTTATATTTAAATAAAATGTCACACTGACTGTTAAAAACACTCAACATTATGTTTCATCCCACAAAGCTGTTGGGTAACTATTTTTATTCAAAATTAATTTTTTCTTGGAGTAAACACACTGTATATAAATGTAGAGTTAATTAAAGGTGTTGGGAGTAAATTTTCGACCACAAATCGTTATGAGTTATTTTGCGTTTCGCATTACCGCCTTGCTTGCCCGTCGTATAAGTGTAAATTGTAAATGATTCCCGTTGAATTGATTCGCAGTTAAGGAATAAACGTGTGCAAAGGCCGTGCATTGCGTCACACAATGATCGCGATTGTCATCGTTCAATCGTATTTTCTTTCATTCGTGCAACACGCCCTCCTCACAAACGTGTTAAGATGGAAGCGTTAAAAGAATCGACAATCGATGCGCGTCTGTATTTCGTATTTTCCTTGATCGCGATACGTGTGCGCGCGCAAACATGACTCGAATGTGGGATTTAATTTCTTCCCAAGCGACAACGACAAGTTGGCGATAACAATGTGGCTGGTATACAACCCTCGAGTCTATTCAGTACTTGGCTACTTGTTCATAATTCATTGTCAATTGCGACAGCGCACAATTTAATGGCCAATGAAAGTCACACTTAATATGTTAATTAATTAGTGCCTTAGCCACCTTTGCGGTCTAAGTGTTTGGCTATTGTGGATATTTAATGATATTGCCATCATCCGTTTCAACTGTTTTGAACAGTTTGTCCACCTTAGCGCTAAACTAATGGTCATAAACGTTGGAAGTCGTTGGAGGTTTAGCTTCGTTTTATACGTGTATCGTTTTATTTTCGATTGTTTGTCTCGTCCGAGATGTAAGATGTGTATGCTCGATTCGCGTCCTCCGCGCGGTTGTTTTCGCCCGTGTCTCGTTACTTTTCAGTGTTTTTTCACGTCCTGCCATGTCCGTCTTTCCTCCATGTGTGCGGTTGCTTCACGATGGTTTGCGCAACCCACACACAGTTTCCGAGCGAAGATTCAAGGTGCGAGTGTGTATTTAGCATGCGCGACAATTAAAGTCACTCGGTGTGTTTTATACGACGATAATGTTGCCAAACGGGCAAAAGTCGTAAAAGGTAAAATACAGGCACTTGTTAAATAAAACACAAAACACCTATGCGTTCTGAGTCTTGGATGAGTAAACAGCAAGCCGGGGGAGGGTTTGCATTTGCTAAGAAAACTCGAAAATATCTTCTCGATACCAAAGCACCAAATCCTCGCACGGCCGTACAAGAATTGTTAATGTTCCCGCTCCAATAAAAACACACGTTCGACGTGATAAACTCGGCCGTTTTATTCTCTATCGAAATCGACAGCAACCAACCGACAAGGCACGTTGTTAAGCAGTATGCTGGAAGTGCTGGAAACGACTTGGAGGAAGCCCATGAAACGACACGAGCGTGTGCTTTGCACAGAACAGAAACACAGAAACAGAAAGACAAACGTCGAAACGATGGGTCGCGGAGGAGCATAAAATTAAATGCCACGTCTGGTGGAAATTGTAGGTGTTAAGGCATTTATGGTGGCTTATCTTGTCTCGTGATCGATTAATCTTTGAGGGAATATTCATCAGTCAAAGAAAGCACGGGTAAACGAGACGAAAAAACTCACCGGTGCGAACAACGACGCACGCAGGTAGTGCATCATTAATATTGAAGATAAGCAAAGTGAGGAAATCGGACAAATAGTTTTTGTTTTCAATTCTTTGTTTATCGTACTAAAGATTCCTTTTATGTTTAAGTGGGCAAACTATTAATTTAAAGTCATTGGCTAACAACCAACGCGCTGGATAGAAATCTGGTGCTTAAAAAACAGCGTTGTTTTCTGTAATCTATGAATATTCAAAAAGCGTGAAACAAGTGAGGCGGTAGAGCAAAAAAGAGCAACTGTTGTGATGTTTCGACGATGAGCAACGAGCTTTAAGCGCGGTGGCCGGTAAATTCGCTTAATGTCTCCCCCAAGTGCAATAACAGTTTGGTCTTACGCGCTCGGGCCGCGGAATTTTACGACACCGCTCGGGGTAATCGCACAGGGGGTGCTAGATATATGTGAGCGCTTTCTCTGCACATTCTCGCGCTGATGAGCCACGGACGGCGGCGGACACAAAACAACCGCAAGCGCGCGCAAAAACACAAAAACTCCATAAGCATAAAGAAAAACTTTTCGGCGAGCGCGCCCGGGCGCCGCAATTTGTGGCGTGTTTGTTTTTATGGTCGGAGAGCAACAGAAAGTTTAAGCGCGCGCTAAAAAGCAACACTTGGGTGGGAAAAACCGGGTGAACTACGAGGTAAGAGAGGTACACACACTACACATTCACTCGGTCGTAAGATTAATTAACGAAAATTAATTACTCACGCAAATATCGTCGGCGCACATTTGGCTGCGCGTCAGCTCGAAGACGGCCAGGCTTTCGCAGTAATCCCAACACTGCAACAGAAAAGAACAACAAAAACTCAGTCAGTAATACGCTCCAACATCGACATGCTAATTACTAAAACGATTGCGATTTATTTCGTGGTGTGTAGGTACCACTTGTGAGGTATTAATAAATTTTATATCCAATTCCAATCCGGGATGCGCGCCGGTTGCCGACGATGTGAATGTTTAATGTGAGGGACGGAATGGCTCCGACGAGAAAGGAATTTTGGCCGTGCATTCGAACGATGCGGTGCCAAATTGGTTTTGTCTTAACTTTATATTAATTGCGATAATTAATTCTAAACTTTGACTCGACGAAAATAAATTATATACCCGCAAAAAGACCGCAAAAACCAACGAAGAATTTTACAATCAAACTTTATCTTGTCCCAAGAGAAAACAAGGTTTTAAGCATTTAAAATGAATAAATTAAATTCCAGTTGTAAGCTATAAAATAAAAGCCGCATAATAGTGTCTCCACTCAATATAAGCAAATGATATTCAAATTCTAGGATTTGTTGGTAAGAAAATGACAAATAATTCACAAGATGTGGCGCTATAAAACCGTTTTGACAGGATTTAATTGGCTTTAACTTTAGAGTAGTAAAATAAACAATGGCGTAATTATTTTGTAAAAAATTTGCAATCAAAATTCGTAATATACAATTTTTCGATGAAGCGATAAGTAAATTACGTTGTAAACTGTAACTTAAGCAAATACATGCTGTTTAAGTTTAAATAAATACGCGCCTAGGGCGCAAAACACTCGTTTTTTACATATTAACCAAAGTAATAATCAATACCGCATGGTTAGTGTGTACATAACGCAGCGCAACATCTTTGGCATGTATGTAGTACGCTTAATATTAAATTTTTTGTTCTCGGTCAGTTATGTAGCGATAAAAACACGCGCCCGCGCTCATGCCGGCTTGAAATTGCTTTATTTTATTACCGAAATCATAGTAATTACCAGCAGCGAGCGATTTTCGTGAAGAGATCACGATTGTAAAGTTGGTTGCCTGCGTTCGCACACTGATCTCAGCGAAAACAACAAAGTACAATGTACAGTCAAATATACATTTGTTAATTTACTGTTAAAATGTTCGCTTGGTTTGCTTCGATCAGTTGCAATGTGGCTGGGAAATAAGACGGTCGTGAGATGAGCGCGATATCATCTGCAGCCGCAAGAGTCTCTGGCAACGATTGAATTGAGGGATTGACTGCACGTAAAACGAAGAGCATTCCCTGCTTTGGTTGCATTTTCATTTTACGATCTGCATTTTTATATTTTTGAAAGCAAGAAAAGTATTTTCGGTACGCAAGGGAAAAAACGCTGACTTTGCGATTGATCAATTAAGTGTCCTCACGAACAAAACGCGGCGCTAGATTAATCGTTGAAATATTGTTCAAACTCCGCGAAGAAAGGCGAGGCGCTGAAAAAATACAAAGATAAATCGAAAACAACGCGCGCCTTCGCAACATCGCAACGGAATGCCATCGTCCGCACGATAATTAATTAATTTCTAGAAATCATTAGCGTCGTCGCTCTTTGAGAAATGCCAGCAGCCGAAAGACTTCGGGCTTCGAAAGGCGCGTGGAGCGCAAAATAAAACAAAAGCACAATCGGCCACCGGTTGGAATTGACTCATTATTTATCATTCTCAACCAAAACCAGGACGGCAGGACGATATTGCTTTCAAGCATTCGAACGTTCGGGTTTAATCCCAGTCTATAGTGAATTTTTCTTTTTTTCTTTTTTTATTACAAAAAAATAAAATAAAAAGATAACTTACCATGCTGCACTTCCAGTTTGTTTCCGAGGTACATCCCAGGTTGTTGGCGTCCATGTTGTTGCCGCTGCCACCGTAATTAAACTTAATGGGGTAGCCGCGTGTTGCGGGAAGGACGACAAACTGCAAAAAGTCACATGATTATATTATGATGATCGTCCACTGCATGAGTGTCGGCCATACAGCCATTTAAGTGTTTATAAGTAGGCAAAGTGAGGAACATTAGAAAAACGCATAATTACAGGTTTGGTAAATGATGAAAAAAATACAGCCATGTTGAGCCCGACGGAGTATAAAAATGTGAACACAATTACGTAAATTGCTACTGAAAAAACGACGTTTATCGTTTGTTAACTTTCTATGCTCAACATAACCTCAAGTCTTAACCTCTCGCCGTTGATTTTAATAATATTACATTCAATTTGTAATTTATAATTTACAATTTGATTCGTTGTTGGTGTGTTGTTTCTAATAAACCAGAGTTTAAACTTGCTTGGTTCGAACAAGGCGAATGAAAAGCGAAAAGATTAATTAAAGCAATCGCCAGTATGCTCGTTTGGGTACCCGATGAATTCATTCATTTCCCGCACAAGAACGACCAATAAATCAATTGTTCCATTTCGATTGCAAACGATGCCAGCCAGAGGAAGCACAACTAACATAACCAACACACGCAACACGCCGCGATAGCATGGCGATTGAAACGTTTTCTACGGTAATTAATACGAAGGAACGAATTGATATTATTATCGGCACCTTTGATGTCCGCGCGGCGTGCAGGGTGCTTTCACTACGCTTCACTTCGATTTGCTCTGGGTACGCTCTCTGCGTCTGCTTCAGTTTGAAAGCGCATAGTTAGTTGCATCCCAGGAGAAATAATGCGCACTTAAGGCTTAAGTAACTCCTTGCATTGTGCCAACAACAAGCTTTTTACGTTTCTACACTGCTACTGTGTGAGCATTGTTGCAACTTGCAATGCATTGTTGGTTGCAGTTCAACCAAGTAAATAAGTACAAAATGAAATAATTGAATAATCCAATGAATAAGTCCACACAAAGCAAAATCGTAACATATTGTTACATGTTACATGTTATTACCTGTGTTGTGTTTATTTGAGAACATTTGTGAAAATTTTAAAGAATTTGAATTATTTCGTGAGATATTTTAAGGTTAAAGTCTATGCAAAAGGTCCTAGTGATCCAATACCATAGAAAAACATGAAACTCTTTGATATTTAACACCCTATGAAACATAAGCATCAGCATCTGCATTTGCAGGAGGCGTCAATGGAAAGGCACTTATGCACTTTACACCACGGCTTTACAAGTGATTTTTAGCGTTGACGGTTTTATGTTACGTTTTACCAAATCCAAACGAAATGAGCTACAAAATCTTAATTTACACCAGATTGTGTGCTGGTGTACCCATTCCCAAATGGATCATAACTTAACGTAGCGGATAAAATAAATTAACTATAAACTTTTTGTGTTGATTTTTTGTTGTTTGTCGAGTGTATTCAAGACTTTGAAACGCCGCGTTGAGAGCTGTAAATTGTGCGCATGACAACGCATTAATGTTGTGACCTTCTTTCACACCCCTTCAGGGCGTGAAACAAAAAAACTCCAGAAAAACATTTTTCACAACTGTAACCTTATTATTTTAAATATTTATTTATTAAAATAAGATACTAAGACCCAAAGACATAAAGAATGAAATATATGGGGTTAAAAATGGGGTTGGATTTAATTTATGTTTAAATTCTGAAATGTCAGTGTCATGTTTTAAATTTGACGTCAAAGGGGGCTGTGGTTCAATTTGTTTTGTGTTGGTAACAAAATGACAAATGCGTTTAGGGTTATTGGCTTTAAATTATTGGTACATTGGCAGATGTCACCATGAAAAAATGTTAGAATCCCAAGGGAAGTTGTGCCACGTGGCATCGATTTGCTTCACTGATGGCGCTGATTAGAACATTTGTCAAAGTAATGATCGGAATATCAGAAAATCAAAGTAATTATTGAGTTTTAGGCAAAATGAAAGGGTGTGGATCTTATTGAAAATATATTTAATGATATATTTAAACTTTTAGCCAGTTTGTTCACGCTTTTTGGGTGTGAATCACGTCTCTTCGCGCCTTTAAGCTCGTTGACAGCGCAATTTCTCACGAAGTTCTTAAAATCCGCGCCAGACTGCGACGCCGGTGATTTAATACCTTCAATTTGGCACATTCGGCGCGCTCCTCATTCTTCTTGCGAATCGTACGCTTCACATACAAAGCTGAGATAAGATGCAACCACGCCACCAACTTTTAGACGCCTAACAATTTTCGCACCGATTCTATGAAGCAGCCATGTGCACGTGGCACCACATTTTCATTCCGCAGTCTTGCAACAAAAGAGGTGCGAACCTCGCGTTTGAACGCCTCGAAATCGCGCCTCTTAAATCAGTAATTCATCCCATCGATAAATATTTCAATTGCATCCCTTGCGCTTGCTTTCCCGCTCCATCAAGTCTAATCCATTTAAATCTAATTTATCGCTAGCATCGCGTATCCTCGATGATAATCCGTAATATTTACTGTCCCGCGACTGGGAAAAGAGCCTCCTTTGGAAGTGTTTCAGAACAGAAGAGTTTGCTGTCGCATTACCGTTTCGTTAAAACCCGCTTACGTCACATCCACATTCACATACATACCCCCGTGTATGAATTTACGCATTGTCGGCATTGTATTCATTGCTATTGCACGTGTGGTAGACGTACACCTCGCTAAATACCCCTATAAAGTGGCAGCTAAATATTTCAAACGTGACCCTCCTGCCCGACTACCGCGAGCGCTACTACTCTACTGTTAGGTAGTAAGTACATACAAGATAATGCTGTAAAAAACGTTCGTGAGCTCTCCCGCGTGAATTAATGTTATATGTTACACGCTCAAACATATTAGCATGCGCAGTATGCGCACATCGAGGGAGCTTATACCTACCGACCGACCTTTTGGGTGTTGGTGACGGTGACGATAAGTACGGATGAAATGTGCGCATAAAAATCGTCATTATAATCGTATGTCATTGTTATACTGGTTTATATTCCAGCTATAATAATACCAAGTGTTTTGAATTAAATATTTTACCACTAGCAATTTCCCTCAGATTTTTTAAAATCACTTCGAGGACATTCTATATGTGTCACGTCACACGGACAAAGCCTATTAGAGTCGGTATAATGCGTTGACAAAGTACAGGATGTTTGAAAACACCGTCTTCCAGGTAGAGATTGTCGTTCCGGGCTTAATCGAAGACCGAAGTTGACTCTCTGAGCCGCTTCTCGTCTCTACACGCTTCACATGCGTCAGAATACTCATCATTGTCATCAGAAAAGTGATGTGTGTTCACCTGCACCGCGCTGATGCATAGTGCACCCATCTGAGATTTTCTTTTCAACATTTTTACACGATTCAAAAGCTTCTAGTTCAAAGAGCAAGTGTCTAGTGTCCCAAAATTTTCGTTCTCGCGCCCTCTAAACCTGAATCGTTTTCTTTACCTTCTTAAAAGATGCTGCTTGCTGGAAACCTTCTTAAGTGAAGCAAAAAAACATTTCAGAATTTAATACCTACACGCGTAAAGCTGACGTATAAAAATGCGTCTCGACTGTTTGCAAATGTGCTTACTTAGTTACAAGGCACATTGTATGAATGTATACACACGCGGATTACGGCCATCCCAAAAAATATGCGAAAAATACACACAACAGGGCGAAATCACCGGCAATGCCAAACGTGAAGACGAAGGCTCCCCTTAAGCTTATAGGTGCAAATATTTTCGTTTTTTATGCTTATGAGCATAAAAATAAGACAAAATACGACACTGAAACAAAAACACGGCTTACTGCGTTGGCGTTAATGTTTGTTATTCTTGTTTATTTTCGTTGTTTTATACGAAACATTTAAATTGGACAAAATGATATTGAATTTTACGTGAGCCCACATAACTTATAAAGAATGTACTGGAAATAAAGGTTGATTGTACACATCATGTTTTGCTTCTGAACTAATTAATTAACAAACAGCGACTCGTCGCAAAAAACGACTTTGTTAATAGATGTGACATGGATTGTGAGAAAAACATCACATCACTAATTACAAAGAGATGAAAGTGCGATGTTGTGCTTTGTACTTACAATGTTGGGTGTTAATGTAAACTAGACACGGGTAAAATGAAAATTAAAACACGCCCGACTTATTAAAATATTCTGTCTGGTTTTTGTTTTTAATACAAAGTAATCCCAACACCAACGCAAAAACTGCAGTTGATCTTGCTGAGCATGGAAAATGGTGCACCAAAAAATACGATAATTTAATTTATATAATTCTATAAAGGTTTCAATGAACAAAAATAACATAGACGTTAAATTTAATGCAAGTTTCATACACTTTGCATGTCCCTCTTCCAACACGCGTACCGTACTTCTTGGCCATTACATTTTATACCCCTTTGTTTCCACTTTGAACCCATTTTTGTAGGACTTTTTGAGATTTTTTATTACAACTCTGCTGCTCGGGCGTTTTATCTCTCTGCTCAGTGCGCGGGCGAATGTTATGCGCGCATAGTGTGTTCGGTGTTCATACAAATTCAATGCAAATCGTTACACATGTACAGAAAGCACCGAA
>JARJDS010011332.1:0-17058 GCA_030264155.1 Atheta pasadenae | reverse complement strand
ACGCGCTGTGATGATCAGAATAGAAAGAGACAACGCTATGTCGTACACACTGTAAATTCATGATGGCCGACTACCATAAGAATACCCAGGCCGTTGCTAAGGTAGAAATCAACAAGCCTTAGCAACGAGTTCAAGTAGGGGGCTTATAAACGCAAGATTAGAGTTATTTTCGAGTGTAGTGGGAATACCAATATTTAAAGCGCGGTGATTGGCCAGAGCAGAAACGCAACACTGCGTTGTGTCGATATACTATAAATGGACGACGGCCGACTACCAAAACTTACCAAAGTTTACAAAACACACTGATTTTTGCACCAAAACTCTTTATTTCTAATTTTCGTTTAAAGTAAATAATTGTTCTATTGTTAGCCTGTTAAACACTGCAGTCGTTGGTCATAACATTCAATATTTAAGTCTTAAAACAAAAACTTAAACATTAAACAAGAGGAGGCTTTGAAAGTAAACAGAATATTCGCGTAAAAAACAAAATCAAGACACCGGCGATAACAAAACAAAGCTTGTTATTTTCAATGTTTAGTCTCATCTTATTAGTTCCATCAAATGTAATTCTTTTGTTTTCAAACAAAACAAAACATTAGTTTGTTGGTCCGCTTGAAAAGTTTCAGTTGATTTTCGTAGTTTTGTGCGTTTTCGGCGTTGGTTTTGATTACAAATGTCCCTAATGGGCGTATTTGGTGAGTGCATTCATTGTATATAGTTTTCCAAACATCATGAACTACATAGTTTCAGTTTCAACCGTTCTGCTGTATTTACGCCGCTTTATTTCGAAGTTCTCGTGCATAATGATAACAAAAACGGCTTTGTTTTATGGTTTACGCCTCAGCTGCGCGTCATGACACCCCCGGACAGACACGAGTCAACTGAGTCAACCGTGTGCGGGTGGTTTATCTAATAGACGTGTTTCAAGCCATCCAGAAGGCCCACAGCAACCTAGTCTCTAGTCTAGGGCGTCTTATCGAAGTGTCAAGGGTGTTACTGACACGTTTCAGTCATTTGAAGCGTTTGAAACGTTAAAACCTCTGTCTGAGTGGCTGTAACTGTCGGAAAGTTTTGGTGTTTTACTCAAACTTAAACTTAAGACATTAAACTATTGAATATTTCAAAGTTGGGTAAGTTTTGTTTCAAGGTTATGTTTTTATTTTAATTTTTAATTTTTTTTTTTTAAGTTTTTTCATAATTTACTTAGTATTGTCTCGTCCGAAAATATCTATATCTTTTTTTAAGTCACACACTGAAAATTTATGTCGCTGGGTGTAATTTTAGAAGTTTGTTTAATGAATGAACGAGCTTTTGGGAGACGAAACGAGGCGCGCAATAAAAAACTAAGTAGGAACAAAACGGATGAGCCACCGAACGAATGAATGACTTTCTTGTTTAATGTTTTTTCGGCGGGTTTGCCCGCGGGATGATGGGGGAATGTAATTTACGAGCTTGACACGACTATAACAAGCTTTTTTAAATAGTTACACAATTTATTTGGGTGTTTTACTCACATTTTTAGCTTAATTTCTAAAAAAAACATTCGAAACTAAAATTTCAGTTTTTTTTTAGCGCGAATATGTTTAGTTTTTTGTTAATAATTAATAAAATAAACATCGAAAAAATATGAATTAAACTTCAACGTATAGCCAATTAAATTCTCTTTAAAATGATATACAGCATACAAATATAAAAAAATTAATTACATAAAATAATTAACTTAAAAGTAAAAATTTACATTTAAAAAAATCAAAAAATAAAATTTGACATTTTTTACTAACTTAACTCCCACGTCGAAACTAATTAAAATAAAAATATGATTCAAAATATAATTAACACCCAATAAAATTCCCTACATAATGACATAAAGCTTAAATTATTTATAAATTTTATTCATACATAAAATTAACCTCAAAACGACTGCAAACAACTTTAAATTAAATTTGAGTATTACGATTAGTTTTACATTTTACTATATCTCAACTTGTACCTACCAAAGCTTTGAAAGCTCATACGCAACATATTAAAATGATCGCAAACTGTTTAGAACGATGTAACTGCTCGTAAAATAATTCCGCGCTCGTAATTTTCCGGCATGATCATTTTGATGTGAACGCGCGCTTGATAGTAATTTTTCGCGACGTCTCAACAGCAATTAAAGCTTCCAAAAATGCATAAAACGTACCATCTGTCGACTTTCGCGCGTGTGCAGCAGCGTATGTATATGAGACACTCAAAGAATGATGCCTGATGGTTGGGATTGTTGGGAATATTATGCCAAAGCAGCGTAACGCCGCTGAACTTCTTCTTCTTATTCGCCGTGTCTTAACGTCTCCACACCATTTGGTCTTGGTCTTGGCCATGGACCATGGTATTGGTTAGTATTAGTATCGGTCTTCTTCGGGGCGCTGTAAAAGGGCAAGAACGTTATTAAATGCACTGCTCAGGAGAAGAATATAGTTACGCATACCTAGACTATACAAAGTAATCAATAATTTAATTTTAGTCCAAATTAAATTTAAAAAATCATAAAATTTTGATGTTAAATAATTTTTGTTCTGCAAATTCTTTGTTTTTTTGGTTTTTTGAGGTTAAATGACTTAAGTTTTGTAGTTAAGTTGAGGTTAGTTCAAGAATCAGTATTGTAAACACTCAGAGATTGTGTTTAGCGGTTTAGTCGGTGCAGTGTCGGTATAGAAGCAGAAGAAGATGAAGAAAGAAAGAACTAAAGTCAGGTTTGAGTCAGGTAGATGCTAGATGCCGGACCATACGGAGCCGGTCCTTATATGGCACCCACGATGCAACAACACCACACTTGACTGTAACTTTAACTTAACTTAAGTCTCAAACAGTAACAACACAACAACTTTAACTTTTAACTTTAAAGTTTTAAAATTTTACTATCTGGAAAGTTGCGCCATCTATTATTTTTTTTGTAGTAATAATATTTAAGTCAAAAGTTAGGTTAGTTTTTTTTTTACTCAATTTGCTGCCACGAACAGACAACTAAGATAAGTATGCATTGCTGTTGGTTCGTTTCAGACGTCGTTTTGTGTTTTCTTGTGTTCGGTTGTGGGTTGTCTTGTCCCACTATCGATACCATTTAATAATTTATTATAAACGGCGCATTGCGCACAACGGCTAACTGGGTATGGTTGTCTCAAGGCAGCAAGATAACTTGCCTTCCATCTGAGTAAGAAGCCAAGTTACTTTACTTATAAGTACTGTGAGAATGAAGTTTGTTTGGTCGGTGAGTGGCTGAAAGTAGCGAAATTGTCATCATATTTCAAACATGTTAGGAGGTTTCGACTTAAGTTTTAAGAATATCTTAAGTGTACTAAAGCGTTTACGTTCAACTAGGAAGTCGTAAGGATCTTTAAGTAATGTTTTTGTTAGCGAAAATGACGCAGGAAGTTATAAGTTTAGTTTGTTTGAGTTGAACAAATTGATTGTGTGAGGATTTTGTGTTTTAATATGCAGTTTATTAATTTATTATTAATTAGGGGTTATATTTGGAGATTTCGGGGTTGGGGTATGTCATAGGGAATTTAATTCTGTTTAATGTCAAATTTTTTTGGTTTAATTTTATTTAGTAATTATGGAGTTATGAAGGAATGTATCCACAAAAACAAAGGAAAAACTTTGGTTTTTATTTTGAAATCAAACATTTTAAAAATTAATAATTAATTAACTAAAAGAGATAAAAAATTGCGGTTGGGATAGATTTATAGAAAATTTAATTTGGTTTATTGTAAAATTTGTTTCATTTAATTATATTTAGTAATTATAATGTTATGACGGATTTTATCAACAAAAACAATGAAAAAAATTGAGTTTAAGTTTTGAAAGAAAAAATTTTAAAATTAATAACTAATTAATTAGAAGAAGTACAAAATTGCAAATATTTAATAAAAATTAATAAAATAATTAAAAAGTTGTGGTAACTTTTATTAAGAAAAACATAAAATTTTTGTTTGTAGTTAATAAAAAGTTATGAAGTTTTCAACGAAATAAAATAATAACTACCTGCTTGACATCCTTTAGCGTTAAAGAATTTAATTACCTATCAAATAGTATATCACCTTTTGTTTTCTGCGTTAACTGTCAAAAAATAACCGCAAAACTGCACGAAGCTAAATAAAAGTTTTCGTTTGTGAAAATTTAAAATTTCTAGACATGAATCATAAAGCCCTGGAGTAGCGCAGGGCGCGAGTAAGACTTATCTGAAATTTCGCATTCCGCGACAACTCTTCCTGCAATAATACGCGCATAAAGCCAAAGTCATTCGGGGCTTTAAAACTCTCGCAGTACTAAAAATGGCGGCGCTGGGCACATGCTTTACGACTGTGTACGCCCGGCCTTTTATGGACGAATTAACGAGGTCCGCGCACAATACGCGCCGGAATAAAACCGAAAAATATATAAATTTTCCCCAGGAATTTATCGATGTTTTGTTGGTTGTTGCACGCGAGCCGCCGCACAAAGTAATGTGGGCAAAACGTATCAATTTCGGCTATCGAATTGCAGCCACCGGGAGAAAACTTTGCGCCATTAGAACACGTAAAAAATACAAACACGTTTAAACGCCCAACACATATTATTAAATGTTTATTTGTGTATTTGTTTGTTTAACAAACAAACATATCATTTACACAAACGCGGGGGTGTGAGGAATAAACACATTTTTGATGTGGAATACAATATTCGCGGTAAAAATTATTTCGAGAATTTTCATAAAAATATAAAAAAATGTTTTTGGCTTAAACAATACTTTAGAGTCATAAAAATATTATGCAGTTTGATTTATAGGAAAAAATTAATTTTAAAAGGTTCAAATGTTGATTTTATCATAGCGTCTGCTATAGGATTAAAGCGGACATTAAAACTTTAAACGCTCATATCTCAAAACTGATTTTTAAAATTTTCAAAGCATATAACTCAGACAATTTTCAACCGAATTACTTGAAATTTAGAATATATATTGGAATATACATTGTTTATAATAGTACATAAAATTTTGTTATTATATTATATAGTTTATTAGTTATTAACAATTATCTGAAATTTTTTTTAGGCAAATTTTTCACATTTTACTTTAAAAGTGCGCCATGTTGCCAAAAATCAATATATCGCAAAAATCTTACGTACATCTATAGCAGTTCTAATATAGAACCATTAAAAAATTTGAGTTTATTATTATTACAATAATTACAGACATTATTAGACCGAGAGTGGACCCTGAACAAAAAAAAACACGCCATCGCAAAATCGCTGTACAGCCGCCATTTTGAATTTAATTACTTCCAAAAAATTATTGTAATTAGTCACTAACATGTATAATTAAATAACGTTAAAATTATTTTGTTTCATTTAATAGTATATCTGAAAAAAAATATCTAAAAATGCTATTTTTTTTCTTGACCTAAAGTTGCTTAAGCTTAAGACTTTAAACATAAACTGTAAAAGTTTTAGGCTTAAAACTTAAGTAACCACAAGTAAAATATAAAAAATAGTAATAAAAATAATAAGATGCTGATCGACTTGGAATAATAATCCACGGTGTAATTTATCTTCGAAACGAGCACCCAATTTATTTCGAAAAACAGCAATCAATATCAACATTCACTCTATCCCACTATATCGGCTTGTGGCAGCGTGGATTTATTCTGACATTACACCTCTGCGTCGGTATGTTAAGTAGCGTTAAAGATGAAAGAAATAAATGAGACCGACGGGCCGAGGCGTTAAGAATCGAACGCGTCTCATTATCATGCGCTGATGGGCACGCCGTGAAATTTAAAGTCAATCAATGTGACGTAGACACGTCGAAATCGAAATTTTTGCTTGCCGTACAACAACAAAGGTATTGCTTCGTAATTAACGTCGCTTTTGTTGTTAAAAGAATGCAAGGAAAAAGTAATTGTTATATAATAAACACGAATACGCAGCAACTTAAACTTTACTTAACTAAAATTTGAGTTTTAGAACGAACTTTACACGTTAATATCTCAAAAATATTTGATCCACAAAATTTATATTGACAAATTTGTTAATAACTTTTAAATTATTCTATGAAAATTTTGCCCAAAAATATTATTTTATTCGCAATTAAATTTTGTATATTTTGGTATAAAGCTTTATTTTGTACTATTTTTAGTTTAATTGTTATTAATTGTTAAAGTTTGTTTCTAAATAATATTTTTTGTTCAAATGTTGAAAAACATCATTTATTTCAATAAATTTGACCGGGCTTTGGCTTATTCATCCTTTAAGTTTGCCACTACGTTTGTTTCTTTATTTCCCGGCGAGTTTTCCGGTTTCGATTTCCATTTCTCTTTCATTTTTATTGGTATTTATCCTCGAAGGGCAAAAAATAAAAGCCGAAAGACATAAAATACATGTGCGCCATTGCCATTGCTTCGTCCATTGGCTACGTAAAGCCGGATTTTCTTGGAAAACTTTTACTTTTACGCCACCACCGCCGCCCCTTTAAACGTAACGTGTGTTTGTGTCTTTGTAGAATGAAGGCTCTTTAGTTTAGTTTACAGCCTTTAGAGTCTAAGGCGCAAAGAAAGGGAGATATATTTTTGCTGTATATCAAAAGCACCCCTGGTCAACGGTTCGGCACACAGGCGTTTGTTGCATTCGGGGGCGGCGAATTGAAAATATTTCTCTTTTTCACCACCGTTTCGCTTTTCATTCACTTGCCGATACATTATCGGCTCCTGGCGTTATTCTAACTTCTTGCGGTGGTGTTTCACCAACCCTCGACCATCCCCTAACACTGCCAAATGCATCTTGCGCCCATAGATTTCGATACAAGAGCTATTCAAAGGATAAACACTCACACCCAACTTGGCTTCGGATGAAAAACGTTGTTGGTCATAATTTTTATTTGTTTCCTTGTCTTCCGCTTGTTTGGCCAGCGCGAGTGAGGGGTGGTAAGGTCTACCTTACTGAAACTCACTGGTATGGTGTTCGACCTTTCTTGAGGGTTTTTCTAAGACGCTTGAATTTACATTTTCTAAACGCGCGCCGCGAGTTTGAATGCGCGCCCTTTTCAAAAGGGAAGGTCATTCATTTCGGGCGTCGGCCATTCACGTCGCGCGGACGTATGTCAGCAAGTCGTTTTTCGGGTCGTGGCTTTTCTTCAGGAAAGGTTTACTTCCCGAAACGTACGACCCTCGCGGGTCCACTCGGCTATCACTTACTTGTTTTCGCATTTCTCACACCGCCGCTAAGAAAACCATTTTCAATGCAAACCATCAGCATGTTGTGGTTCTATTCAGAGTGGTAAACAACCCGGAAGGTTTTTAGTGTGTGTACATGGTCCGGTGATAACCGATATCAAACATACCAAAAGATATCGTAAGAAAAGTTTAGAAAACAAGCAGAATTTAATTTTTGTTATTTACTAAAGTTTCCGCTGGGTTGTGATGGTCGAAATGGTGAAACCCATTGATACGGAAATGAGGAGTCCAGTATTAATGTGGTATGGGGGGTGGGTTGGTTGTATATGGGCCGCCGGCGGTGAAATTTGGCTAGCGCGGAAAACGTTGTGGCGGCGCTTATTCCCTCGTTAGCTTGCGAATTGCGCCGGCATCGTAGCATGTCCTGCCATCCACTCCTGCGGATGACGAAAATGAAGGCGTCGCGTGGTGGTAGCGGCGGCTTGCTTCTTCGTCCGGAGAACGTCATTAATTCCCGACGCGACTGGCCCCGAACCGCAAGCCGTGGTAATGGCAGACGTGAACCCACTCCAGACCGACACTTACATCCCGTCCCTTACGTCCCCAGGACCCTGGCCATTCTAACTAGCAGCTCCACAAAGTGATGAGCAAAATATTCAAATTTTCAAGTTTCCAGCGACAGCGGCACTATCGCAATGTCGAGTGGTATTTGTGAGAAGTAGGTTTGGAGCATCCTGTAGGACTGCATGCCATCGTCCTGGATGGCCAAGACTGTAGATGGCTGCATAATTAATTAGTGACTCTCCATACAATAGCTCGTTGGCTTGCATTCTCTCCTCTCTTCTGTTCGAAGTTGGAATTCCTCGCTTCCAAGAGTAGAACAATGGCGGTTACACCAAAAAACGGCGAAGAAAAAAAAATTAATCAAGATCGAATTAGTGAGGTCAAAATGCATTGAAATGTGGGTTAATTAATTTTTTAATTGTTTTTTCACTTTGTGAATTTTGATATTAAAACTTTTTATACAGAGTGTTTTGTTGAAACACTTTGTATGATGTATTTTTATGCACAACGGAAATTTTCATTAAAGTTAATAGCGTTTAGAGTTGCAACGTTGTTACTTATACAACGCTTTGCGTTCGCTCCGAACTGGGAAAACGAGTAAAGAAGCCTTGCAGTTTCGCGACGCGACGGAAAATGACGGCGGCGGCAACAGAGCCAATGGCGGTGGCGACGAAGGCGATAATAAAAGTAACGTTTATTGCTTCAACAGGAGCGCGTGCAACAAACGAAAAATGTTAACTGCCGAACAGAGGCGAGTGTATTGGAAAACGTGGAAATGGACGGCGGCTACACCACCACCACCGCCATCGCCGCAGACGCTAGAAAGAGTTATAAAGACGCGCGCGGCTACAAAATAGTTTTCCATAATGTTAACTCAATGCGGCTATTTGCAATGGTAATTTCGTTGCGATGCGGATAAACACTGCGACGCCGATTGAGGCATGAAGTGAGATTTTTATCGATAACACCCCAACGCTATAAGATACATTGCCAACCAATTGCGTTATTCGATAGCTGATTAAATTGTCTATAAACTGAGACTAAAGAAATAATTGATTCTCTTATAGTTTATTTGTTATTTAATAACAAAGTCAATAATTTGTAACAAAATGTTTACTTATTTTTATATTTTTGAATTTAGGGATTAATTACTCCAAAACTAAATATTTTTATATTCCGTAGATTAGTACATCTTAAAGTAAATTTAATTGGCTTTTTACTAATGTAATTGTTTATTTATTTATCTTAATAATTTTTTGATTTATGATCAAATTACCTTTTTGTGTTTTATCAAGTTGCAAATTCACCGATTGTGGCATGAAGTGAGATTTTTCTCAATAACACTCTAACACTGCCAGATACATTACTAACCAATTACATTGTTCGATAGTCGATTAAATTATCTGTAAACTGACACTAAAGAAATGATTGCTACTTTTATAGTTAATTTGTTATTTAATGACAAAGTCAACAATTTGTAACAAAAATTTTGAACTTATTTTTAAATTTTTGACTTTGGAGATTAATTACTACTAAACTAATTATTTTTATATTTTGTAGTTTAGTACATCATAAAGTAAATTTAACTGGCTTTTTATTAGTGTAATTGTTTATTAATTTATAATAATTATTTTATGATTTATGATCAAATTACTTTTTTGTGTTTTGGTTTTTGTGAGTTTTTCAATCTGCGAGTTGAGTAAAAATTAATTGATTCACATAAATACTCAAAGATATTGTATTGATTTGGTGCACAAATCCAACTACAAGTCAGTCACAAAATAATAAAAAAAAACTCGAGTAGATTAAGTCCAAAACAAATAATTCACGACGACATCAAACGCGCACGCCAAAGTACTTTATTTTTTCTCCTGCAAATGTCTCGCTGTGTCCAAACCATTCAGAAAAAGTCAGCAAAGCAGTAAGGAGCTGAGAATCAAGCAATACTGTTTTACTACGACTGTGTGCACACTAAAACGGCTGCAGGAATAGCAGGAATCGTTGTGAGCAGCAAAGTTTCAGGCATTTTAGCCCAGTCTCGGTTCATTTCAGTCGGCTGCAGTCGCAGTTCAGTTCCAGTTATTATTAAATTGGGTCTGCCGTTGGAGGCGTATCGAACAGTAGTCTTAACAATACACTAAATGTTTTAAATCACAAATTTAAAAAAAAAACACAATTTTATAATTGAAATTACATTTTTTTCTTATGAAAATTTGAAATAAACCACAAAGTTTTTATGTTTTTTGGTAATTGTTAGGGATTTACAACACCCTGTATTAGTTGACGGTGGGCAGTTGTAGTCGAAGCACTGGCTAGCAGGCCAGCAATAGTCAACCGGCAGGAAATCGGGTCAAAGGTCGTTTGATTATTATTATTACGCTCGAATCAGCGAACAGCGAACAAACGAAACGACAACTGGAATCGAAGTTACTTTCGTGCTTACTGCTTACTCGCTTACTGGTTAACTAGAACCAATCAAAAAAAGGTCTTAAAGGACCTTCTAGGTTTTAAGTTTAGTCCTGCAATCTCGGATTTTAGCTTGGAAATTGTGAAATAAGCAAAAATAAAATTGGAAAACACAAAGTTTTTTGGATAAATTATTAAAGCAACTTTAGAGCCATCTAGCGGTCACAATTTTAAAGATACAACTTACTTATAAATTTTTGTTGATAAAAAATTTAATTAACTATCGTTTGGAAGTACTTATAAATTTTTTCAGTAATTATTTAATATGATTTTTTTTAATTTAAAAAAAAAATCAATATTTTTGATAAAAATAATAACATTTTACATTTACATTTTTTTTGTTTAAATACAAAAAAATTAAAACATTATGCGTTATATCAATTTAAAGCTAAATAAATTCTCTACAACATACAATTTTTTTTATAGTCCTAACTTTATTACTTTTTGAATAATTTGTTATTAAACTTAGTACTAAAAATTTAATATCACAAAAACTCAAAAATGAAAAAAAAAATTGTTTTTTCTTAAATATTTCTAAATATTCTTTACATTTATTTGTAATTTAATGCTTTTAACATTTATTTAGATTTATGCTTTTTGTTTGTATACGATTTCCTTAAGAGTTTCCTCTTTCTTGGCGCACATCCTGTGTTTTATGATTTTTCCGTTTTCGCGTTCAATTTTCTGCATTCGTTCGTTCTTTTTTGTGTGCACGCTCACGCTGACTATTGACACGTCCAGGTTTCGTGGTTTTGCTTCACCGGCATAATTTTCCAAATGGAAATGAAATTTTCTTCATTTATATATTGCTGACTTTGCACTACATACAACTAGTCTTAAGTAAAAAAAAAACCTCCAACCAATAACAAAACTCCTCACAATTATTTAAATATTTCGGACACATTGTATGTTCCTGTATTGTATCAAGGTTGACCTAAAAAAATTTCCTTATCGCGTGACCTCGCACTGTTTCTCACCGCATTTTCGCCCCGAGAAAAGAAAATACGACTTGTACGGAATAAAGAAAGCAAGCAAAAACGCATACGAAATGTGAGGTTGTTGGGTTGCGCACCCCCACGCAACGAAATTCAACCCGAAACGCTTTTTACGTTTTGTGTTTTTTTTGTGTGACTATACTTATACTTTGAGGCGTTTCGGGCATCGTGTTAACATATCTTCATCTTTTCCTTACTGACGTGCTTCCTTATTTTTATTCCTCGCTTGCCTTTCGACACACACCGCGTCCGCGCCCTTGTCGAATAAGTTTTCCTTTTAATAAGGACCGCGCCTACGCGCTTGCACGTTACTTATTCGCTTCTATGTTTTCTGGCATTCTTGTTTGTCACGCGAAAACGTACGTCACGTCAAATGTGAACTATTTTGGTTCGTATAGTTTAGTAAAAAGGTTTGGCAGCAACTTTCAATGTTGTTGTTCACCGGATTATGAATAAATGAAAAATTGGTGGAGGCGCCGGGCATTTAGTTAAATGATTGAGACGTTTTCGTTCCTAAATTCCGCCAAGAAAAAACCTTGGGTTTTAACATTAAATTACGTTACAAAACAGTGCGGAAAGTTTTGTTTTATAATGGAAAATTTGAGTTTTCATAGTTTTTCAATTTCCGATGTTCAATGCCGTGCAATTTGGTTACACAGTAGCAGAGGAGAGTTATGAAAGATGTGGCTGCTTCTGCTCTAGAGTTTTTCTTCCTTCCCTGCTTGCTACCAGCGAACGCGGTTGAATCATTTTGCGTATGCAAATCCGGCAGACCCCAAGAGTTTTCCTGTTTCTAACGCCACAACCGCCACCACCAATGCATGCTGCATGTGGCTGGTTTTTGCGCGTCTCGGCGTCTAGTTCGCATATTTTATACACTTTTGCCGGAGTTTTCCTAGTTTTCCTCTTCGCTCGCTTCGGCGGGTCCGGTGTTTTTCTGCGAAACTTGAGCGAACTTGAGCGAACCAACCCTGCCATACATTTTCATCTCGTGCATAAAAGAAAACGCTCGCCCGCCGACGCAACACAACGCAAAAACGACGGAAGCATGGCGGATGAGTTTAAGGATGAGTAACTCGACACCGAATAGAATGTTATTTAAAAATATTGTGGGAATAGAAAATTGTTTGTTTTAACTACAAATTCACCACCACAAGCTGGAATTTATTATTGCGACAATTTTGTATGACAAAGAAAAATTTGAATTTGAACGATGCATCGTGATTGAAATAATAAACTACCGATGCCAATATGCCATTGTAAATCAGAAATTTACAACACGGCGTCCGACACAAAAGCAACGATTAAATTTCGCGACGTTTTTGTACGCTGTTGGTATAAGGTGAAAAACGCATTTGCTGTCGGCTGTCGATATGCAGATATGGGCAACGAGCGGAAACCGATAATGTCGCTGTTTGCTCGTTTATTGAATACCTGAACGCGTACACAAAGTGGAAGATTGCGCGATTGTGATGCCCCGATGGGTCGACGTTAGAGTGGGTAGAAAGACATGGATGGTCTGGCGTGACTTTAAACCGACTTAAAGTTAAATGAAACCGCAAAAGTGCAATAAAATATCGATAAAAACAGTCTGGAAGGACTGGAACTAAATTTATTTCACGCACTCTGTGGGAAAAGTAAAAACAGAGAAAAAATGTTTAAAAAAATTTGGTTAGGTTGTACAATTTTTGTGCTAATTAATTAATTAATTAAAATATTTTTAATTTTATTTCGTGAAAATAATATTAAATAAATTCTCTATAACGTGAATTTTAATTGGAGTTGCTATCATTAAAACTTTAGCCGCTAGATGGCTTTAAAGTTACTAAAAAGTTTGATGGAAAATCCAAAGTTTACATTACGCAATATTTTGAATTTTTGTTAATAATTAATTATTTAGTCAAAATATTTTAATTAACTTTTCACAGACTTAAAGCTAAATAAATTTTGTATAATATAGAATTAAGTTTAGTTTGTTATCGCTAAAATTACAACCGCTAGGTGGCGTTAAAATTACTATACTAAAATGTTTGGTGATAAAATACAACATTTTTTAGTTTTTATTTTTATTTTTTGCTCATAACTTTAAAACTAATTAAGATATTTTGTTATTTTTTTCATAAAACAATAGCTAATTAAATTCTTTACAACATAAAATTTAGTACATAATAATATCATGAACTATATGCCCGCTAGATGGCGACAAAATATCAATACTACTTTAATCTTTACCTTCCAATTTTAAAACTTTATACACAAAATAATATAATAATTTACAACGTCCAGCATAAAAACTGTACATTATAGTGGCGGCTATAGTGCCGAAAATGGTGCAATAAATATCAACATTTGTTAATGTCGCACGTTTGGTGCAAACGTTTCAAATTTAAACTTTATTGCGCGTCATAAATTACACATATGAGTTTGTTTTCTCGTTTTCGTAACTTTTTCGACATCCACGCTCCACTTTTTCTTTATCCCATGCCGTATATTACGCTCCTGTTATTTAAGAAAGCGTTCCCAGCCGCCCCTTTCATTTCGCGCTTAAATTCGCGTTTCGCATTTTGTATAATATTTTGTTACTCGTGTTGTTCACATTTCACATGCGATGTGTTGGATTATTTTGAGCTCGTGCAGTCAAGAACAGCGCGTATACACACTGGAGGCGGCGGCGGCAAGGCGCGCACGGATGCATGGCAGTGTGTCACCGCCGCGCGGCGCTCGCCTCGCACTTTTTAATATATTATAAAACATGTGTTTCTGAATAACGACCGCGGATGACATACGGAACGAGCGCAGGCTTAAATTGTGCGCGCCTGCAGGAGAGTCCTGGATGTAATCCGGTTGCAAGGACTGGAAAATCGATAAACACAACAATTTAATCATGTTTAGAGTTATGTTATTTTCGAAAATTGTTTGTTTCTTGTGTTTACTTTACAATTTTAGTTGAAGCATAACAATAATTTTGTTTATTTTAGTTATTTAGTTTTTAGACTATAACTAATTAAATATTTATCGTATTTTATTTATTTTTTTTATAAATTTAAGCTAAATAAATTATACATAACCTAAAATTTAGATCCAAGTTTCCTCTTTAAAACTCTGACCGCTAGGTGGCTTTAAAGTACTTATAAGTTTTAGGAAAATATTGAATCAAGAAATATTAATTTGTTTTATGTTTTTATCAATAATTAATTAACAAATTATCAGAATTATTTATACTTTTCACGAAATGAAAGACAAATAAATTTTGTACAAAGAGAAATTTAGTTTAAATTGTTATCTTTATTATTTTGACCGCTAGATGGCTCTAAAGTACTATTAAGTTTCAGGAAAAAAATTGAAACAAGAAATATTGATTTGTTTAACGTTTTTATCAATAATTAATTAACAAATTATACAATTCAATTACTCTTTGCGCCAGATGAAAGCCAATTAAATTTAGTACGATATAAAATTTAGTTCATATTATTACCATCAAAACTCTGACCGCTAGATGGCGGTAAACGTCGTAAAAATTATTTTTTATATTAGAATTTTTTTTTTATTTATCATACAATACTTAAATTTAAAATTCCACCCTGAAGGTTCATCTACCTTACATTTTTTTTCATATTTTGAGGTAAGAAAAAATTTTAAAGTTGCAAATCCCCTAAAATTCGTCGCTTCCATTCTTACGTCGCTTTTGTTCCGATAATGAAAGTTTTCGCTTTTTTCACCCCGCTCGCAATTTTCGTCGTTTTGCGCTCATCCGCACTGGCATCGCGCTCATCCTGTTCATCTTGCTCGGCGTCCTGTTCATCGATTCGCCGGCGACATCGCTCTAGCGTGGGGTGCTTTTTGGTGGCGGCACTGAGATGAGATTGTAGCACGAAATCGAATCGCGTCTGTCGTGCCGTCGCGGCAAAAATCGAAGACGGGAGGCGGGCGAAAGCAGCGAAGCCAAAAGGTAATGGGTTTTTGATTACGAGTCTTGTCTTCAGCGAACAAGTCTTCGCCTTCATGAACGTGAAGAAGCCTCAGACAGAGATCTTTTGCCGTGATTCACCGCAAAGCGACACCCTAAAGTTGAGCACACTGGGTGAATCGATATGATGGTACCAAGCAGATAGAAAATTCTACTAAAAAAATTGACTTGTTTTCGGCTATAAGTCTTTCGAAGGTAGGAAATTGGGATATAAACTAAAAAAAGTCAATTTTAAATTTTAATAACAAAATAAAATTTTGTGTTTTTTTCATATTTTATGTTTTGAGCTGTCAAATTTACAAATATTAATATTTTTTGATTTTTCTTCTTGTAAATATAAGCCAGATAAATATTCTTTAATATAAATTTTAGTTTGAGGTTATATCTTTAAAACTTTCATCGCTAGATGGCTTTAAAGTTCATTCAAAAATTTTATGACCAAAAAAGCAATTTTTTACATTTATATCAATAACTAATTAAAGATTCATCATATTTTTATTATCTTTTTACCAAACTAAAGCCAAATAGTGTGTCTATAACGCAAAATTTAATTCATAATTATATCTTTAAAACTTTGACCACTGGATGTCATCAAAGTCCATAAACATTTATTAAATATTTTTAAGTTGTAAATCAATTTTTTTTTTAGGAATTTAAACGAAAATACGCTGTCAAATTTACAAATATTAATATTTTTTTAGTTTTCTTTTACTAATTTAAAGCCAGATAAATATATTATAACATAAATTTTAGTATGAAGTAATATCTTTAAAACTTACACCGCTAGATGGCTTTAAAGTACATTCAAAAGTTTTAAGACCAAAAAGACAATTTTTTATATTTTTATTAATAACTAATTAAAGAATAAACATATTTTTATTATCTTTTTACCAAACTAAAGACAAATAATATGTCTTTAACCCAAAATTTTATTTATACATTTCTCATTAAAACTTTGACCGCTAGATGTCACCGAAATCCACAAACTAAAAATAAATATTATCAAATACGGTATCAAGTGTTTCAAAAGAATGTAAATACAAATTGGCCCTTAGAGCTTCACTACTTTGTAGTTAACTGCTTAATTCTTAAAATTCCAAAAACTAACCCCGTAAAGATTTACACAACGGAAAAGGAAGCCGAAATCCGATCCGTTTTGGGTGGCCTTAAACCGACATGCCTCGCTAACGAGCACAATGTGTGCGCCATCGAAGACACGGTTGGCATCCGAAGATGCCATGATCTCGCACAAACATTAACCGTAAACCAAACACCCTTAGTTCCTTTGCACTCCACAAACATCTGTTCCATTCATCTGGCCACTACTCAGTTTCTCAGTCTCGATTTACGTATATTAAAGATTTTAAACAAAGTTCACAAAGAAACCATTACCTCTGGTCATATGAGATGTTTTTTTGTAATTGTTAACAATGTATGTTCGTAGCCAACAATTGAATCGAAAATTTTCGGGAATTTAGACTTCAGTGTTTACTTTTTCTGTTCGAAATGAATTTAGGAGAATAAAAAAGAGCAAAGGTTTCTTCATCATTGCCAATGATCAAAGAAATTACTCTCGTGCGAAGACCATATGCCAATGCGCATCGCACCGGAAATTTCTCACATTACACAATATTTTTTTACGTTTTGTGTTGCTTTTTCTTCAGTTATTATTAGCTCCGTGTGCTTCGTGGAGTGTTTCCATTTTTGGTGGATTTGAATTTTAAACAGCGCAAAAAACCGGCATGTGAGCAATTAGTTCTTGTGTGTAATAAGCTCAAAACATGCGAATTATACAACGAACACAAAAGATGTTGGTTTCAGGCTATGAACACATTTAACAATGTATCAGCTGCTTGAATTTAATTTAAATATTTTT
>JARJDS010011303.1:0-14664 GCA_030264155.1 Atheta pasadenae | reverse complement strand
TGCAACATACACAAATAAACAATTAAACAATTTGTACTATGTTTAACTATGTTGTTCCTATAACATTGATATAATACGTCTTTATATTTGACTAGAAATGACTAATGCTTCTAAATGGCACATCTATTTACATAATTGGCACTCAAAGGAATGTAAAAAAAATTTGAAATTTAAAAAAAAAGTTAACCTAAAAACAGTTAACCTAACAAATTTCACAACCACAACCTTGTACTAACATACAACACTGCGATGTGTTAAAATATCTTGCAAGTAATTAAAAACAAATGACAAATTACAATAAAATAATAGCTTGATCACGTTCCAATCTTCTTTTAGCTTTTAAAGGTACCAAACCCATTGGATCAGTCGGTGGTGGTAATCCAGCATTCCCATTGGCTGGTTGCAAATAATACACTTCTGTTTTCCCAGACTGATGCCCGTAAATTATAGAATCGTCGTCTCTGTAATCAGACAATGTTATAATAAATTCCTAACCTAAATATAAAAAAAAATTAAAAAAACAACCAAATCTTGTGTAAGGATACAACGTCAAATCCAATGAATCCAATTTAAACGTACGTCTCGTTTTCTTCGCGATTAAAATCATAATTCTCACAATAACCAACACAAAACAAAAATCAAAAATGGCGCTACAAGCAAAAAACGTAATCATAAGATATACGTTTGTGTCGTTTAAATTAAACACAAAATCTTGGTCATATTCATATGTCCCCCAAATGATTACAATTACCAGTATGCAAATTATGTTTAATATAAATGATAATACAACGGCAATTAGCATCGGTGTTATTAATATGCGATTCAAAAAATAAACTCCCAGTATAAACAATGCAAACGGAATCAAAAAAATACTTAAAAATCCAATACTAATGTGGTTCAGTCTGGCGTTCGTTGCAAGTGGCAGGATGAGTTTGATTTGTACACAGACTTTTATAACAAAAATGGCGCTTGTTATATAACCAGCGGCTTTTATGTAACCACAACACGGATGAAAGCCACCACTTCGTGACCGAGCCATTTTACAAGTCCACAAAATTTTAGTGTTCTGTGCAAATCCAACGAAACAATGTTGTTTTATTTAATAATGTCAATTTGGTTATGGGGATCAATTTATTTGTTTGTATTTTATGATCCTGAATTGGACCCTGGAATTGACCCCGAATTCAATCCAGGAATTTGAAAAATGTAAGTAAATACAACAATGACGTTTAATTTTAAATTTGACATTGACAGGTTTTAAAAGTCTTATAGAACTTTTGTTGATAAGGAAATAAGGGAAAAACAAACAACACACAAGATTTGATAGGTTATGCATGTTATTTTTGATGTTGAATACTAACCTTAAAGTGATTTCAGTAATACCCTTCGTATTACAAAAATCTCGATGAAGATGAGTCAAAGCTCCCAATTCACTGCAACCCCAAGGACCACCACGTTGTATGGTATCCCAATGTTGGTCCATACTCAAGTAGCTGTACGGATCTCCAGAGTCTGAAGAACTGTTGCAATTGCTGCCATTTCCAGGATAAGTCTCCAAGCAATGACGCAATTGTTTTTCCAGTTTACTCAAAGACTCAGTGCATATTCCCCACTAAACCACATAAGAACACCATGATTGCATAAATAATCAATAAAACTACATATTACAAACATTGGACTAGATTCGCATGCGTAAATTCAAAAACTTAAGGACTAAACGCTGATTGGTCAATTGGAAAACTTACCAATTTTTGTATAGCTTCCGGTGATTTCCACGCATTCTCCCCTAAAAGTAACCCAACAACCATATCTTGTTGCCCACAAACAAACAAAATACTTTTCTTTAACTTTTCATTGATTGGTCGCCGAAACTTAGACTCAATTTTATCAGCTTTAAAAATGGAAGCGTTACTCTGCGTCGGCGTGAATCCTCTGTGTGGTGCGTCCTTATACTCACTGGGCGTGGTATCTCTACTACCAAACCCGCTAGATCGTTCATCCATTGCAAGTAAACTCAATTTAGACATCAACGGAGTTAACTGCACACCACCGTAATTTTTACTTCGCACAATCGGTGAATACAAATCCGAATCAAAAGATAATGACTTCAATGGCAGCGTAAGACTTTTACGTGATTCACGTTCCTTCAGTGGCGCCATCTTACTGTTAACCAACTCACTATTATCCGTATTTTCTTTATCTTCACTTATTGAGTTGGTTTTCACTAAATTTGGTGATTCGCTTTTAGCTGACTTCCAATCATCTTTGTCTTCTTTATCTTTAAGGTTTTCGGTAATAATTTCACAGCCATCTTGTTTATTTTGTTCATTTTGCTCTTCGTTCGTTTTAATATCTTCACATTGCTCAACTGGCACAATTTGTTCATCAGTATCAGTATGTTCTGGATCAATACAAATTGACATAACACTTTGATGGAGTACTTTGTTCAGGTCTGTCATAGGTGTTGAGCAAATACTGGTTTGACCATAAAATGGCGTCGTAGCTGTCACTTTTGCTGTCACAGGCTTTGGATTATCATCGAATGTTTTGTTACGTAGATTTAAAAACTTAGGACGTGTTAATTTTGTTGATGGAATGATGTTGTTCTCAATGTTAATTGGAGAATGCGCATCTGGGTCTTCTTCGGGAATGTTTGTGAATATAATAGATTGATCACGTTTCATTGCGCTTAAAACTGGTTCTTTTGTTTGCATCTAATAATCAAAAAGGTAGTATGTATATTAAGTTGCATACATTACGATTAACTAAAACTTACGGATTTTGTATAACTTTTTTTATTAAGATACAAATGCACAGTGCGTGTCCTTAATGCATCCTCCAATAAATCTTGATATTCAAGACCTTCAACATACACATGCAACAATTGTACACCTAAGGGAAGTTGATAATCCACTTCCACAATTTCAGCAGGTGATTTAATTCTGTATGGATCAGTCAGAACTAACCGTTTGGTTAAGTTACTACTGAGTTGTGTAGCTAACACTCTGTAATAATTTAATTTAAAAAAAATTTATTTTATAAATTTTATAAATTTAAAACTTACTTGTTATGATATAACATGGTACCTCCTAAAACATGTTCAACTTCTTGACAACATTGTAGAATTTGCATTGATTCCAAAAATACATTACTAGCACTTTTTGGCAATTGAATTTTTGGAATATTTGAAAACAAATTGCTGCTATATGTTAAAATTTTGATGTAAGTCTCAAACATATGATACAATTTTGCAGACATGCTTTCAGTGCTTGGGTAAACCTCACTCATCACAGTAATATCATTGTGAAAAAATGTGATTAAAGATGAAAGAGTATCAGCTCGATACTCCAACACCCAGTCAGCTATATTTCTGTCAGTTCCCACAGCTAAAATATACCTCCCATACTCTTGGATAGAAAACTTGCCACTTTGCAAAGAAATAATTTTGGGGCAAGAAAATACTGATTTCAAAAAGTGTGCTGTGCCCATTATTTGTCCACATAAAGCTGTTTTTTGTTGGTCTGACACCCAGCCTGGATGAAAATAGAGTATAGCAGAGGCTGGATCATCTTCTTCATGTTTTAATAATTCAGTGTCATAGACAAAGATTATCATCATTTCCCTATAAAAGCAGTACATTGTTAATACTTTTATGAAACATTTCATTGCGTTTTTCTCAAGTACTTAGCCATGGTTGAAGAGTTTTGTAGCAAAACTTCTGGCGATTCTTGTTTTTGGAAGAGTATTTCGTATGGAAGCAATCACATGATTTAAAATGATTAAAAATTATTGATTTATTCGTCGCATAAGTTATTCACATCAAATCACTGAAAATCGGAGTAAATCTGCGTAAAACTTGGAATGTAAATAGCACAAACAGTTAGAAAAAGTTGACTGTCGTTGACACTTGACACTTTTAGGTTGTTTTTGTTATTTGACATTGACAATTTCATAAGAAGCTGCACTGATTCGATAAATTGTGACATTGTTTTCGATTTATTTTTAAGATAAAGTGATATCGCTTATTTATTTTTGGTAGTTTGTTGATTATTTGAATAGTTGAACACTAGTTTCGATAGTTGATTCCTATTTGTCGATCAATATTTGCATACCGAGTGTTAGTTACGAAACATAAATTTTTAAAAGTGTAAAAATTACAAAAACTATTAGTATTAATTTGTATATTTGTTATGAATAGTAGTACTAAAAACATGTAAATAATAACATCATTGTTGTTGAAGCTACTTAAACAAATTGAGTATATTTTTTGGTAGTTTATATTTCAATCATTCAGTATACTTAATATTAGCATCTAGGCAACTTTCATTACACCAAAGCTCAAAAGCACCCAAAAGTTAGCCTGTGTTTGCCTGCGTTCGATTGAGTTTGATTGTGTGAGTGTTGTCCTGTGCGTGTACTTCGCCTGCGGTTCGATTTTTAGCGTCCCGCCCACTATTGCAGGATTGCAGGTACGTGCCTTCGGTCACAGTCAAATCGTCAAATCAGCTTCAGCGCAGCAGTCTTCCGAAGGTCATCGAGGTAGTGGTGGTGTCGCACTGTAAACGAAAACCTGCTGTAATAGTGAATCAGAACCCTCGCGACTGGTATTCCTGCATAAACTAACAAGATGTCCCAAAAGAAGATTGAGGAAGGCCTAGAGCACATAAAAGCAGCTGAGAAATGGTAGCCCTACCCTGTAAATAACATACAAGAAACTGACCTAACATTCGATTGTTTTTAGCTTGAAAACATCGCTGCTGAAATGGCGGCCGGACTACGACGAAGCAGGTGACGAATACACCAAAGCCGCGACGTGTTTTCGTAATGCCAAATCCTTTGAGCAATGCAAGGACTGTTTGATGAAAGCTGCTGATTGTCAAAAACAAAATGGAAGGTAAGCAAGCAATAACATAAATTGCCTTTAAAAAAATATTTCCAGGTTAAATTTTATAATTGAGGTTAAGTACTAATAAATGGTATTTTTTACTAGTAATTTCCACGCTGCAAAATCATTAGATCAAGCAATTTTGGTAATGAAAGAAATGAATAATCTTCGTAGCATTCGTGAGATTGCCGAACGTGCCGCACATTTATTCCAAGTCAGTGGAAACGCCGAATCGGCAGCATCAACTTTGGATAAAGCAGCCAAGATTTTGGAGGCAACAACCCCCAGAGATGCATTGCATTTGTTTCAAGCTGCAGCACAGATTGCAATTATACAAGATTCTCCAAGGCAAGCTGCTGAGTACACTAGCAAAGTGGCTCGCTTACATGTAAAACTACAAGAATATGATCATGCTGCAGATGCTATCAGAAGGGAGATGGGGTTACTTCAACAAAGTGAAGCTTACCAATCAATGGGACGACTTGCTGTTGCATTGGTTTTAGTACAATTAGCACGCGGTGATGTAGTCGCTGCTGAAAAAGCGTTCAAGGAATGGGGAAATTGTTGTGAAGCGCCTGAAGTCGCCACTTTAGAAGGTTTACTATCCGCTTTTGATGAGGAAGACCCTGACGCAGCGCGACGCGCATTGAACAATCCCTTTATCAAACACATGGATGTGGAATACGCCATTTTGGCGAGGGATATGCCACTACCAGAAACCACGGTACAACCTGCAGTGAAATCTGGTGGAGTACGAGAAAACGCGGCTGCTTCTTATGTTTCACCTAACTCACATACAACCGCTACTATTGAGGTTAGTTTTCTGTTTAGTCACTTAACCAAAAAACAAATACGCATCAATAAAACAGTGACAGGTTATAAAATTTCGTGTTTTTAATTTATTCCAGGACGGTGGTGATCAACCACCAGCCGTTGCAACCGAAGATGATGAAATGGAAGAAGGTGGTCTTTGTTAATAGGTTTTAAAACGTTTTGTTGGCCGAATAACTTTCATGTCCTAGTCGTTAAATTCATAAATGTACAGCTTATAAGGATAAACAAACAACGTGCATAGGTAATGTAGCCAGATACTCTAAGTCAGATTCATGACTTTAAATTTACTTGAACTCTGAATGAAGTTCCGGGTAAAGTTGTATGAGCACTTTTCGTGGATCGAAAAGTGCGGGCGAGTAGCAAAATCTAGCATAATCAGTTTGGAAACGTTCTAGATATAAATCAATTTAAGGGTTATGTTTGGTGTTCAATGAAATTGTTCCTTACAAAGTTGCAAATCATTTAAAAACTATTGCATTTGAAATTTTTAAAGCAAATAAATCACCTCGATTTAATTTTAATCATGCTTCAAAAAATATTTGATTGAAAAAAGTTAAGTTTCATTCCAAGTTAAGTTAGCGACAAACAGAAAATTAAATGTTAAATTGAAGCAAATACTAAATAAATAGATACTAATTTATTTACTAATTAGTAAGTAAGTAATATCAATGTAAATTTTCAGAGGTAATTTAAATGTTTTGGTCATGAAATTTTTTTCTTCGATTAGGTATTATAATGTGACTTATTTGTATTTGTTAATTTAATTTATACAACTAGATGTGTTTAATAAGTTAGTGACAATTCTCAAGGTTTCCCTCGATAAAATTACTGCAGAAAGTAATTTTGTATAGAACACTTTTGAGGTTATGTCACATTATAACACCAAACAAACAAAATGTTTAATTGTGTGCATGATTAGATATAAAATACTTACTTAAAAGTCGAATTCAATCAAGTATTTGATGCAATCTTTTAAAGTTGTGACTGTTATTAACTTGAACTCATTGGATTCAGTTCGTAAACATTTCTGGTAAAAACTAACATTGTTGATTGCTCATTAATGTAATAGTATATTTTCTTATATATTTCCTGTAACGTTACATTCATCTATATTTTAAATAGAATATATTATAACATATTTTACAATTACAAACAACAGTTACGAAGTCATTGTCGTCGGTTTTGCCTTTAAAAACACATTGAATTAAACTTGACAACGGAAAATCGTAAACGATTGCTAATTGCACGTAATGATATTAAAGAGATTATGGATAAAAGTAAGCAGTAAATATAATACAAATTAAAAGCAAAAAATGGCATTATGCATGCGTATCAGCACGCGTACGTAAAATTAAATGTAAATATTATCCAAAAATAAATGCACATTTTTAAGGTTAAATATGTCACTGCGCATGCGCGGGCGAGAAGTTTGAAGAGTTCTTTAGAAATCGTTGGTAAACAGTTCGATAAATTTATAAATGTGTGAACCGATTCGAAATCGTATGTAACAGTGAGGGGAAGAGTTTGTTTTTACATCAACATGAAACATCAGATTACATGTTACAAACATTTGTTTACAACACCATATTCAACGTTATTATTTTATGCGTCTTTGTTACCTTTGTTTTTAGGTTAGATTATCAACACTGCGTGTGTATTGCGATTAATTGTTTAAGCTCTCCCACAATTCATCGTCTCCCCATTTGTTATCCCATTTTTTTTCTTCTTTGGACGTCTTTTTCTTAGCGGACGCGCGTTTGCCGTCAGTGGGCGAGACGGGTGAAGTTGTTTTCGAGTCAGTTGGAGATTGGTATGAGTTGGATTCGTTTTGATAGCCCCATTGTTGACTTGTCGGACTTTTTGGACTTGACGCTCTTTAAATTTAGTTAAAATATAAATTTTCTTAATAATTTCTTTTAATTGTTAAACTAACAACTTACTTTGATCCTTGTTGACTTGCAAAACTCCAATCGTCTTGATTATTAAAACTATTACCATTACCACCGGTAACAAGTGACGATTTTTCGCCTGGGGAATGGAAGTTATCACCGCCTACTTGACCGTAAGTACCGAAATCAGTACCGGGTTGTTGTGCACCCGCTACTTGTGACCATCCGCGACGTCCAAGGTCACTCATCTAACAACACCAAACACATTACTTAACAATTTAATGTCAGCTTATATGATGTTGCTATTAAAACTAGTTAAATGGTAATGATTAGTGGTGCATAATAAAAATTTAAAACTTTAAATCACAAAACACAACAAACTTAAAACTGAATTTTTTTTTGAGGTGAAATCTTACCTTGTTTGCTATACCAGTTACTTGATTACCTACTTCATCTAATAAACTGCCTTCACGAACCTTAATTAAAATAATACAAATAAAATAAACAAATATTTAAATAAATAAATAAAAACAAAAAACAATGGGGATGTGCTACCTTTTCAGTAACATTCGAACCAATCTCAACTACCTTTTGGGACGCCATTCCGCCATACTTAAGCGCACTTTCTGATGCTTTGCTGGCGATTTTTGTAGCAGAATTTGACAGAAATGACCAACCCTAAATAAACAATAACACAACATGATAAGAATAATTGAAAGGTAAATACTTAATTGTTTGTTAATAAACAACATACACTTGCAAGTGATGACAATGTATTGTCAAACACTTCTTGTGATTGGCTCCTAGGTGGGGGTTCCATTGAATAACCAAAACCACTGTATTTGCCACCTTGGCTTGGTGGTAAGTCTCTAAACAAAGTAAAACATAAATAGTGATGATTTACGGTAATTAATAAGTAATAAAAAAAAAGTCGTTAGTACTCACTCTCGTCGGCCTGAATTTTCATCTTGTTTTCTAGCAAAAAATGCTTCTTTTTCATTTTTAAACTCTGGAGAATTAAAGTTTTGATAACTTCCATTGTTTTGGTACCCATTGTTCTGATAGCTATCATTTTGTTGATAGGAATTTGAGCTATTGTTGTAACTTGAAGTTGTAGTTGATGAAGCACTGATTAGATTACCTGTATATTTCTGTGCAGGAGATTTTCGTTCATCCCAGGTTTTACCTTGGGCTAATGTAGAAATCTAGAATAAAAACATTAACACAATGACCTTTTGCTATTTGTTATTAAATATTACCTTATCCCTGTATAATGCAGCACCTTTAGAATTGTACTTTTGCTGAATGCTCATTGAATCATCATAATCATCCTGTGCTTCAAAAAATACCCTAGCATTACGATTACCACCAAGTTTCATCTTTTCTAACTCAATATCTTTCCATTTGTCCATAGTAACAGAACGAACAAAAGATAAATGTACTCCTAAACCTCTGTGTTTGCCTGAACACTCCAGACATATCCATATGCCATATGTTACTGAAGCCCATTGTGGATTGTGAGTTTGGCATTCAAAGCATTTCTGTAAATTTATATTAACGTTAAACAATAACGCACTTTCAAAAATTTAATAGCTTACATCGTTTTCATTGGTTGGTTTTAATTCAGAAAGAACTCTTCTTGTTCGAGGACTGGCCATATTTGTAAGTCCCTTTGTAATAAAAACACAATTACGCTATGTGGGTTAATAAATTATCTAGTTGGATGTTCCCTTCGTTATAATTCGCACATCTTAGATGTGTTAGTTGCGTAAGTTGAAACAAATTGCAATGATTTCAAACGAAGAACGAGGAGAATGGTTTTTTTCGGACGACGTGTCGTGTGAACCGCGATCCCACTTTCCAGGTCAATATTTTCGAAATGAACGACGTTTGCCGAGCAACGCTGTCAAGGGCATTCATTTAAAATTTATCGTTATCATCAATAATCTTCCATTTCGTATTGGTAAAGACATTAAGAGCGAATGCATTAAGTTTAACATATTTAAAATCAATAATTATGACATTAATTGTGACGCTTTGCTAATTATTTATGCGTAACGACTAGAAAACATTTGGTTTTTTTGTAAGCAACCCGCCATACAACAAAATTTAAACTTAAAGTTACAACTCTGGTTACAACTCAAAACTATAAATTAAATAATACAACATATTGAAAAGTAATAACAATAAATAAATTATAAATAAATAAATTTTCTTTTGGGTTAAACATAGTGAAATATGAATCAATATTTATTAAAATTATGTTTTACACAGTTTTACATTGTTTTACATCGCTTTGTACTTTGGATGACAGTGCCAGACAGCGCCCTCATTTTCAGCTGTTGGAATTATTTTTAAAGTTCTGTCTGGTTCTGTCAAAAACAGTTAACGAAAGCTTTATAGTGCTTTATAGGTTATAGTCCAGTAAATAAAATTTTGCCGGGATTTTACAAACAGCTCTACAATAAAGCCGTTTTATTCACAAACAAAACGACAGTAATCGTTTATTTTGTTATTACTTGTGTTAAATTAATTAAAGACAACAAAATGGCAGAAAAAATGGAAGATCTTAACTTACCGCAATCCTCCGTTTTAAAAATTATTAAAGAAGCAATCCCAAACAGTGCAAATATTGGTAAAGATGTAAAAGCAGCTTTGGCGAAAGCGGCATCAATTTTTATCTTGTATCTTACTTCACAAAGCACACAAAGTATGCAAGCCGCTAAACGCAAAACAATCACATCTCAAGATATTTATGATGCGCTTGAAGAACTTGAGTTTGGTCACTTTATAGAGCCATTAAAAGAATGTTTAAAAGGTAAGTAAAAATCACATATTGTGTTCTTAATACAGAAAACAAAAATTGACCAAAATCAATCTTTAGAACATGGGGAAGAAAAGGCAAAAAGCAAAGCTGATAAAACAAAAGCCAAAGCAACACCCGAAACCAAAGATCAAGAAGACGAAGAGGCTGAAGGTGAAGATCAAGAGGAAGATGCTGAAGATGAAGAAGAAGCTGATGATGGAGAAGAGAAAGATTAGAATATTTTGTAAAAATGTTATCAATAATAATACATAACTTATTAACTTGTATGAAAGAATTTGACTTAGTACTAATATTTTTCATAAATAATTAAATTACTTTTTACTTGTATTTGTTTTCTTATTGATTACAGTGGTTACACATACATTGTGTGTTAACAAATCAACAATTTATTTGAAAAAATGGCATAACTTTGAAATATCACACTTGTATTTTTGCAATGTGTTATGATTTCCATTTGCCAGTACATATATTCATATAATTTAATATTTGCAATCTTTGAAAAACTTAACCTAAAACCTGGCAAATGGAAATTGATGGCGGATTTAGTTTATAAATATGAGAAACAACATTTAAAGTGAGTAAGGCCACACAAAATGTGCTCGGCATTGCGTCCTGAACGTCGAATAACAATTTGACAAGAATACAACCCCCCACAACCAACCATACGTCAATCATTTTGTGACGTCACAAAACAATTGCCACACAACAGATTGTGTTCAGTTATTTAGCACCGGCAAACAATTTAAAGCGCGCACGTTCCTTTTTTTTGATTATAAGTTACGAGTAAATGCGTTCGTTTGTTTTATCAAACAAACAGATAAGTGAGCTGTGAGATTATTATTGATCTACTCGTATTATACGTTCAATCTTTGCCCTGCACATTGGACAATCGGCGATTGTTGTAGAACAATCACCACAGCTGCAGTAATGGCCGCACGGAATGTATACAACCTGGCACTGCAACATTAATACAAACATTAGTAATAATCATTATCGTTAAATATTACTTTAAGTTAATCCATACCCGATTATCCATACAAATGACACATTCTGCTTCAGCAGTTCCAAAACTCGCCACCGGTGCGCTGGCGACCTCATCCAAATCTTCAATACTTGCTGGTGCACTTGGTTCTTCTTGCAGTTTTGAACAATCGTACTTTCTATATTTATCCAGCGCACTTAATATTCGAAACCTATCCATTGCGTTTGTTATACCCAGGCTCTTTAAATCATTATCGTTAATGGCTGTCTCAGACGCGTCGTCAATTTGTAATTTAACTAACAACGGTAAATAATGTAACACGCCTTCCATGAGCAACAACTCCACAAAATGAGCGTTTACATTCTTTTGCATTTCAGCAAGACCATCCGGCATTCTAAACCAAACAACTTCATTACAAGAACTTATAATAAAAACAAATAAGTTGACTAACCTATCAAGTAACGCCTGATATTGCCGCAACCAAAAACCTTCCTCTTGATCTTCATTCATCTTTTCAAGATCTTGTAATGTCGACATTAATTGTGTGCGTCTTGTGTTTTGTTGGTCTAACAATTCTAACAAAACCATTGAGAGTTCCACACGTTGTTGAGCCAAATCATTCTACAAATTATAATTTTGTTTATTAAATTTTTAGTTAAAAAAAAAAAAGAATTAGTTACCAAGTTTTGATCGAGTTCCAATTTACGGCGGTCTAATTCAATGTGAGTAAGTGCAGCGAGTTGTCCTTCGACAAGTTGTACTTGCTGCACTAAACTCCATGAACGTACATCACTTTTTTCTAAAAGTGCAGCGACAGCAATTTTTTGTAATTCTTCATCTTGTTGTATAGTGACAGCTAGTTGTTTACCGCGATTATCAATTGTTTGCAAAATTTCTTGTACATGTTGATTTGATTCAATTTCCCTAAAAAATTACAATTGTTACTGTTTTACTAGTTAATAGTTAATAATAATAATAATAATAACAGGTAACTAACAGATTTAATATCGTTTGATTCGTTTCAATCCGTGACTGATCCATTTGCTTAAATTTATTCGCTTCATTCTCTAACAACTCTTGCATTTCTTGTAATATTTGAGTATTTTTCACATCTTTGTGTTCATTAGCAGCACGTAATAACTCTTCATGCTCGCGCATTTCTAATTCAAACAATTGTGGAGGTGGTTTAGTATTAAATTGTAAAAGTTTATGTATTGCAAGTACAGCTGCATATTCGGCTAAAAGAACATAACACATTTCATTTGTCAAGTAATTTTAGAGGTTAAAAAGCTAAACAAACAAAATTTTATAACTTTACTAAATAAACTATGAAAATTTAAGTTAATATTAATCATAACCTTACTTTCTTTAAGTTGTTCGATGAGTTTGAATCTATCTGCATCTCTAACTTGTTGAATTTTATCCAACGAAAGATTCACTTGTTCTTGTTGATACGATAACTCTGCCAACAACTGTGATAACACAAATAAATAATTGTTTACAATCAGTTTGTATTCAAAACCAAATACTAACCTTTTCTTTGCTAACTTTTTGATCTAAAGCAAATTTTAATTCTTGACGTTTGATTTCATCCCATTCTCTTTCAATAGCAAGAAAATCCTTTTGTTTTTGTTCCTATAAAAGTAAAACAAAACAAAAAATGTAAACTTACAAATTATTTCTAAATTTAACATTAAACATAATTACAACAAGATGCTCAGTGTAAATAAATAAATAAATAAAAAAACATGCCTTTATTTTTTCGAGATCCCAAAATTTAGCCTGGAAACAAAAAAAAATGAAGTTAAACCACAATAAGAAGCAACATTTAAAACATTTAACAACCAACAGCTATAAATAAAACAATAAAACATTTTGTTCTAAAATCTAACCTAAAAACTAACTTTAGTTGGTTATGTTTTGAATAGTAAATTCTAACCTAAAATGACTAAATGACTTTGTATTGTTTCAAATTAATGTAGTAGGTACAAACCTCAATGTTAGTTGTGTAAGCAGAATACTGACTTGGTGTATCATTAACTTTAGAAATATCTGTAACATCCAAACCATTCCCACTTAAATCTCTTCGTTCATAACAATCACAACCTTCACTATGACAAATAAACTTTAATATCTCTTCACAACCCTGATCTGTAACATCCTTTCCTGGATAAATAATAATATCTCCATCTAATTGAATATCATTCAACTTATGTGCTTTGTGGAGAGTTTTAGGAAGTTGTAACAGCTTAGGATTGCCTTTAACACATAATACTTTAAGGTTAAAAAGCAATCCTAAATCATTGGGTAATTCTTGGAGATGATTATTATTGACATTGAGTAACTCAAGGTTTCCTAATGTGCATATTGTAAAAGGCAGCTTTTTCAATTGATTTCCTTCAAAATGAAGTTCCTGCAATGTTGTCATATTTTGTCAGACAAAATCTTTAAAAAATTGAAATACTATTTAAATTATACCTTAAGGCTGTATAGTAATTGAATGTCGAATGGCAAAACACTGAACAAATTGTTACTCAAATTGAGCACCACAATGTTGTTCAAGTCAACTAGTTTTCCACCCCCTGAGAGTGATTGCAGTTGATTTTGTGATAAATCAATCACTTCTTTATGAAAAACTTTACACAATGCGTAAATCCCCGCCGGGACTTCGGTGATATCACATGCTGAGAGGTCAAAGATTGGTTCTGGTGTTTCTTTTGCCTATAATTGATAAAATACAAAAATGTATTCATTTCAATCCTTGAAATGGCTTGAATGTCCACACAATGATTGCAAGTTTTAAAGCTTACCAAATATAATTTATGTTCGAGTAACGTCCTGTTTTCCTTCTTGTTTCGTCGAAAGAACGAACTAAACATTTCTATGTTGTGTGTAACAATGAATTGCGTCGCAATGGTCGCATTATCGCTAAAAATGAAGGCACAAATTGTGGAAAATTTGTTTGTTTGCTTAATTGGAAGAGCGATGCACTGGAAACGATGGCATCCTATTGGTTAGATGCGTATTGCTTATTCTTTCCAGAATAAATGAGTAATTGTTATAAAAAACTGGCGTGTCTGTTGTTTAAACGTGCATTGAGAATTGATTTTCCGGCTTTGTTTGTACTTTGCACAGATCAAGTATATATAGATGCGGCACTCAATGTAAATTTTTTGTCAACGAAACGACTCAAGCGCTACCGGTGCGTGTTTGCCTAACTAGCAGTGAGGGGGGCACGGGGCGAGGG
>JARJDS010011284.1:0-63448 GCA_030264155.1 Atheta pasadenae | reverse complement strand
TCAATAAGGCCCGCGATTGCAATGTGTCACAGAAAAATATATAATTTTATATATATAAATATAAATACAGATTTTTTTAATCCGGCCCGACTACGAATTCAAAATTTAATATATGGCCTTCTGCAAAATTGAGTTTGACACCCCTGACTTAGACTTTTTTTAAATTTATTATGAGTCTTAAGATTCCGAAGCTATGTGCAATCCACATTAAAGCAATTTAAAGTGTCCTAACGAAAAATACAAAACATGTTAGGAATTAGTGAAATGGATAGAAAATACATAAGCTCAAAGTAAACTATCCAATTTTTGGGAAAAAATAAAAATTATTTACAACACCAAAATAAGTGTTAAATTCGTAACAGACAAAACGCCCTTGGGCTTATTTTTAAATTTGTTTTTACCTAAAACTTTATTTAGTTTATTATCATCATTAGTTTGATGTGATGGCGTGATGGCGCATGTCATGTCATCCACCATAGCGTGCAATACGTTTATTCCAACATTAACCGCTTTATCGTTTTTTGCGATGGCCGCTTTTTGACGTTGCGATGCGCGTTTGCACGTACATATTTTATTCACTTTTGCGCTACTCCACTCTGCGCTTCATTCTGCTTTACAGTACTTTACAGACAAGTCTAGAGCATAAAGTCTAGACTAGACAATGTCCAATCCAACAACCAACAACCCACCACATCAAATATGCAGCTAAATGCCAACACAACACAAAATCGCACGCAAACAACTCATTCTGCTAAGCTTTTACGTTGAAACTAAAAAAAAAACTATTCTAGTAAAACAAATAAAGTTGTACCACAAATCGAAACTGAAGTATAAAATAATTTTAAAATGATAAAAAAAATAAAAAAGATGTAGTGTAAACAAAAATTTTATAATAAATTTTGCGGCCACACTTTGACAAACTTGCACTTGGTGGAAAAGACAAAAACAATAAAATCAAATTGTCGCGAGTGCAATCACGCTTTCTGGCCACACGCCAAAATATGCAGCCGGTGCAGTGAAGGCGTCAGTCAAAGAAATGAGATTCCGCGACATTGAAATCGAGTGTCTGGGTCTGGGTCGCCAACAAAACACACAACCGACTTAAGTCAAAGTCGACACGCTCACATACAACAACAACTATCGCTTGAAATACTAGTCGGAGATTATGCCCTGGATGTACGAGTAATTATGCATGAATAATTGATTATACAAGTACACTAGAAAAAATTACAGAATATGAACTCAACTTGAGCAAACTTAACTTAACCATAAAATAAAAATAAAAAACAATGAATCCGTTTCATTTTTTTTGAAAAAAATAAGCTAAAAAATTTAACAGTGTAATTATATCACTCTCAAGGTTAAACTAATATTAAAATTACAATTAATATTTTCATTTTGACAAGTCAAAGTTAAGAGGTTTAATTTCAAGTGCAAATTCTTATTTCTAATCTTAAACCAACATTTAATATTTGAATTATTTTAAAATTAAATACTAAAAGTTTCCAAGTATTTAAGTAAATTAAGTTTACTTAACTTATTACTTAGTTCAAGTTCAGTTTGTAGTAAACTAAGCGTTAGTCTGAAGGTAAGGCGCGTAAAGAGTCTGTTGCGCTTGCGCACACGCACCCACCTAGACTTTACGCTCGTTCTGGTCTGTGATCAGGAGCGTATTATCAGTTAGCGTCTGCCTTGCGCGTATTAATACGATAATTAATTATGTATGGTTCAGATACGGTCAGCGCGCTTTTACATGCACACACACACACAACGAACCAAACGGCCGGCCACCGACCACACAATACTTACTATCAAAGCCTATCTTCAACAATTTTTATTAACAAAACACAAATTCTCAAAAAAATTTGTCAAAACAAATGGATAGCGTTTTTAATGTAGTAAAAATAAGTGAAACCAAATGAATAATGCAGTTTAGTTTGCCATGAAATGGCAACTGATGGATTAATTTCCGGCAAATATATTTTTTACATTCTTCGCAACTTCTTTACGACCTAGTTTTGTCATACACAATGTAAATTATTATCGATTCACTCGAGCCACACAAAAAACCATTTCAGTTATTAGATATTCATTCCATATATGGGTATGTATGAATACAAATCATAAAATGATAAACGACCTAATCATGACTCGGACAACTTTTCCCCAATAATTTTGAATACCGCAAATATTTTCGCAATCATTAAAATTCATATATTCATATAACGAAAGAAAAAACAACAACACTTACCGACTATACTAAATAATGACGAAGTGACTACAACTAAGGCTAATATTGTCCAAGGTGGTGACTTGTGATGAAAAAGACCGTGCGTTCGTCTTCTCCCTGAAACACAAAAATTAAATTTAAAAAAATACATACAGACTGCGAAAATTATTTACAAAATAATGCCAATTTTGGGCTTAATCTTAATCTACTAAATACTAAAGTAATAAAAAAACGAAAAAAATCCCGTTAGTTTTCTGGTCATGTATTTTCAACTCACTACAAATTTAAATTTATGTTTCTTGTTATAAGTTACCGAAAAAAATCGACGCTTGAGCACACTACAATTTCAGTAATTAATGTGCAATTATCGGCTATTAGACTAATTCATACGTGCACCTTTCAAACTCGTACATATCAGAGATAAACCCTTACACACAACTCACAACCCAAATAAAACGAAAAAAGGCCAAGAAAACACCAAACAATTAAGAAGTGAAATAAACGGTAATAAAATAAGACGCGTGCGCGTAAATAAGGCTTAAGCATACGTTAAATTTGCAAAAGGGCCCTATACACATACCGACGCCAAAGAGCAGAGTAGAAGAAGAAAAGCAAAAGTTCCAAACGGCATAAAAGCACGATCAACGCCAATTTGGCGCGAGCGCAAACCCGAATAAAACACAACCAACAACACAACACACAAACCAAAAGCCAAAGAGGGACGAATATTTGGCAGCTGCTTCTTGCAGTCTACTAACCCTGGACGTGCAGACGACTACTAAACTAACTCAGACATTTATTTTGCGCCAACATTTCGGACATTGCAAACGTTCCAAACATTTCCAACCAATCCAACAACAATTCTAACCAATTCAACCAAACAAAACAAAACACCACAAACAAAACAACGTTCTTGTTATAAATTAATCTAACAAAACATTGTGTTTGTGATATTAAACGCGTGCTTGACGCATTTTTACCCATCAACCCTATGTTATTATTGTTGGCACCAAAATCCAAGCATGTTTGATGCCAAACAATTGGAATTTTATTTCCTCGATTAAAACTTTTATGGACACAATTAAATTTTATTGAATTTTCCGCCTCAAACCCAGAGAAAAAAGTGAAAATAAACTAGTCCATATTGACATAAATCCCTAAAACAGTTCAGAGCTATAATTTGTACAGAAAAACATAAAAGCGCATTACGTATGCAAATTATGCAAATAAAACTAAATAAAGTATACACGAAAAACACGAAAAAAATATTGCGTTTTTCGGTGGCTCGTGCTACAGTTTAAGCGCTCCAAAGCACGCAATCGTCCACAATCTTTTTTAACTTGCATTGCGCACGCACCAACCAAATATTAAAAAAAAATCAACAACACACGAAACAATTTTCACCAAATAATTCCTGCACAAAATTATTCAATGATTATTTCCAAACAAGTCAACGACTGATAAAGAATCAGCAAACTCTTGTTTTGTTAATTCCCCGAGTTAAAGCTGCGCAAATTCAACAGCAGCTGAAACATTTAGTTCAAATTTAAGCAGCAAAAAAGCACCGTTTGTCAGCCAAGTAAAGTTTGTCGTAAATACCTTTAATCCTTTACGTTTAAAAATTCAACGAATCCGCAATTATTTGTTGGGTTATTAGTTATTAGTTAGTTTTCGCTCAAAGCGATAATTACAACCCAGCCGTGTAGTTCAAAAGTATCGCATGCCGTTCCTACGGCTGCAAAGACGACGACCACGACTGACTCGTTAACAATTCCTAACTAATTGTAATTACTAAATTTTCAAATGACGACAATCCGACACAATCCAACAATTACTAGGCTTTAGCGCGCGCTCCTCCGTGCATGAACCAGCGAAAAACGCAAGAGAAACACAACACAACCAACAAACTAAAGCCAAGCAACCACAGTAATCAAGGAAGTTGCAACTTAAAACTAGTTCCAAGAATTGTAAGGAGACTTAATTAATAAGATGATTCGTTAAAACGTCAAAAAATAAATGTTTAAAATCTGCGCATGCGCAATGCATACACTTTATAATTTAAATTATTAAAAATCAAGATTTAAAAAATCTCAATTCTTAAAATTCCTACCACAAAGAAATCATCCCCTACCACTCATCCTACTACCCTATAGGAAAAAACATTTTCCCCTCGAAAACGAGTTCTATTGCTACAAATCGTAAAAACTATTAATTTTTACATATCAAGGCTCTATGTTGTGTTTCCTTCCCTTCGGCGTGACATGCGGTTACGTTCGCGTTTGCTAGGGCTTCCCGCAGTAAGTAAAAAAACTCACTCGACTCCCAAGGTGGGCGCCAACTTCTGCACCACCATGCACCTAGTCATCAACCACCACAACACAACCTCAAAGTCTCATGTTATGTTATGTACGCGTGCGGTGCGATAACTTACTACTCTTACTACTGCTGCTCGTTTGCCATTGGTACTTCCACGTCGGCGTCAAGAGACCCACAACCTCAAAGACTCAAAACCTCAAAGAGACTTGGCGAGACTTGGTATAGACACATATACACGCACACACATAGAAAAAAAGAGCAGCAGAAAAAAATACGCGCGCACACACAGCGCATTGGGTATGTGGGTCGATGAACCGGCCCTTTCTCGCGTGCGCGCCTCCGCCACGCCGCGGCAGCCGCGCGCTTAGAGCGCAAGCAGCCACCAACCAACTAAGCGCGCAAGGCTAACAAACACGCGCATCGGGAGTAAAATCTTGTAATTTCTATTCACCATTCACACAAACAAATAGATATGTGGCATTTGAAAAAAAAAAGATACAAATTGTAACCCTTAAAACGTTACTTAAGTTACTCACGCATGCGCAAAACGCATCATTTTACAAAATAACAATTAGAAAAAAAATAAAATTAACCCTCCAAATTCATTTTGAGCCAAAAAAATTAATATAATTCATATTAATTAATGTTTATGCAAATGCAAATAAAAAAATGGCGCTCAAAACGATTCACAAACAATCCACAATCAACAATCCGCGAGTTGTAAGTTGCGCGCAGCGGATTACCGCATTACATGGCATAAAACGGCAATTAATTCCAAAGAGCATTAACATTACCAATTAAATTAATTAGTGCGCCACCATGCACACACACACAACCAACACACGGCAGTAGTAAAGTACATAGTAAAAGCAAACGAAGTCAAGTGAACAACAACACTAAGTGTGCAGCGATAACCTAACACTACTTACGATTTACAACAAGTTCCGACTTAAGCATCGACTTAATTCACATCACCGCGCGCATCGTGATTTAGTAATGAATACTCTCAACTCATCCTCAACCACACTCAGAAGCGTTCGCACCATTGCTCTCAATGCACACACATACATACCCTCAGTAGTCAAGTATCAAGCTTAAGTTAAGTACTCAACATTATTTGATTTGATTTTGATAGAGATACTCAACTTAAGATAGAGATACTTAAGTCAATTCCATTTAGGATGTAGATTAAACAAAAACCAAAAAATTATAAATTTTTCTAATTTTTTTTGTTGCAAAATATGAATTGTAGTATTAATTGTGCTGAGTAAATAACGAATGCAGAAACGAGTTCAATAACAGCACGAAACGCACATTTAATTGCCCCACCCGTGTCTGTTCGACACCCGACATTTGTGCAAATATAAAGGAAAAAAAAATAAAACAAACACCGAATGAGCAAAAAAACAAATAACGCAAAGTTAACAAAGTAAAAACAACGAGTCGAGCGGCGATTCAAAGCACACTCATCGTTATTATTTTTTTTATTAAACGACTTTCTTTCGATTGTTATTCGAATGCTATTCAAATGTTTGGCGTGTTATAATCGACTTTTACTCGCAAGTAAATTAAATATTTAAACTTCCGATTCCTTCAAATTAGTCAGTCATGGTAATTCATTTCAAAAGTTTTGTAACAAATTATCAACTTTCTATTTTGTTTTGTTTTACGCAATAAAAAGAAAGTATAACCAAGATTTTAAATATAAAACTTAAATAATCGGTTATCCAAACGTGTGATATTTTTTTTAATTTTTCCTCAGTTACGAAAAGGTGAAACAAATTTAATGGCGTTTAACCGCAAACAGGCAGTGGTGAGCAATTAACGAGCACGGAAGATTTTAAGATTCGGCTTTTATCTGCAACTAGACCGCCACATTACACACCACACGATACTCATCATCGCGGCAGTCAGCATCACAAGAAGAAATAAAAGATACAAAACAAAACTACGTTTCATGCCTCATAGCTAGTAATAGTAAAAGTTTGAGTCTGTGTCGAGAGTTTATGATGTGGAAAGAACAAAAAGACTGAGAAGAAGATGATGATGCACAGCACATGCAGATGCTTGTGTTTCTGAATCAACTGAGAGAATCTTCGACGTCTTCAGCTTCTGTCGTACCGTCGCCGTTCTTTATGACTGACTACCGAACGATGCCGGTGTTGCTTTCATTCAGGAATTCCACCATGCGCTACTAGCTGCTACATACAGCAAAGTACACTATCCTGCTGCTGTTTGTACAGTGCAGTACGAAATGCATTCAATGGTACGGCGGTACGGTACCATGCGGTGTGTTGTGTGTATTTATAGATTTAGAGAATATAGAATGAAAGAATGGATGAATGCACAAAATCTACACACACAAAGATGACGGTAAGTATAAGTATAGAAATGTAGAAAGTAGTATTATAAATAACAAATGCAAACGATGAGAAGTTTTTGAAGAAGAAAAAATCAAAGCAAAGATAAAAATAAATTTTTAAATTTTAAAAATTAGAAAATTAAATTTCAAATATAAAAATTAAAGAACAAAATTACGAAACCAAAAAAATATTAAGTGTAATGACTTGATGAGTATAACAACACGTTTTGTGTGCAAGAGTCGTCCCTGCCGGCGGGGCAGTTACAACCAACAACAACAGAACAACCGCAGCAAGAGTGCTAGCAGAAGATACTCAGTCAGCAGTAAACCAGACAGAGGCGCAAAGACCACCCACCCACTGCAGGACCACAAACCGCATTCATTCTATTGTCGTAAAAAGATACGCAAACCACAAAAATGTACTTGCTAATAGTTACAGTTACATATGAAATTTTGTATTTAAAAAATTGTTAAAACATTTATAATTTAATTAAACACAACACGTGGGGTCAGACATCAGACGTGTTAATTAGTTAATTAAGATAATATTTCACCCAAAAATTTGCAGTTTAAAAAATCGACACAATTAATTAATTAATTAGTTGAAATTAATTATGACTAATAAAATAAGCATTGTCATTTAAACTATATATAGTGATGGGATAAAAACCAAAAAAAATATAAAACCATCGATTGTTTTAGTTAAAAAAAAATACAAAATAAGAAAGTCGTGTAGTTTTTGTTTTACACTTGGTATGTGCTCCCACATTATAAATAATAATTACAAGACTTAAATGAAAGATTCAACAGAATCAACACAAATTCGATTAGTGTGCGAAACTCACATTAATTGACTAAACATGAATTGGTAATTATGAAAGAAAGTATAATAAGACTTACAAACACACAAAAAAAATTGATTGGTGAACAGATCACAAATTTAATTAATTATTTATTTAATTTACAATTAATTTTAATGTTTTTGTGCAATAATTGTGAAACTTTTTGTTTTGTGTTCTTTGGTTATTTTTGCCCTTGAAACTAATAATACATAACGTCATTAATTAAATTCTGTAATGTGTACAATAAAATTATTTTATTGATGTCTTTGCATATCTATATAATCCAATCCGTACAATAGTAGTTTTAGAAATCGACCCACGCCGCATGACTTTGCCTGCAATGAGCAAAGAAAAGGAAACGCGACCCACAAAACCAAACAAAATCCTAGAGCAAACCGAACGATCGCGTCGTCGTGTAGGTAAGAATAAAATGAGCGATGTAAAGAAAAATAAATTAATGGACAAAACCGACACCACGAATGCGCGTTATTACACGACATTGCCGCGTGCCGGCGATATTTTCAAATCTGACGCAATCGCGCAGTCGACAAATTTGGTAATTTAAGGACAAACACATCCACACCGCACTTAAAACAAAACAACGACCACACAACAAATCAAACCAATGAATAAAAACATTAACAATAAAATATTTAATTTACCCCAATCTCAATAATATTAGTATTGCCATATTATTGTATTAAATTATTTGAATTGCAATGACAATAATACATTAATATTTTTTGTTTATTTTATTGATTTGTTTTATATATCAAACTATGAATGAAATAAACAAGTATAGCTAAGCCCAAGCGTTAAAGTAATGTGGGCTGTGTGTTGTGCGCATGAGCGCCAGCATCATTCATAACACCAACACGCACGCCTCAAGCAGCCAAGACAACAATAAGAAAATAAGGTGGCATGCAAAGAATGACTTTCAAACCTCAGCTCGCACCTTATTTGGCGATACAAATAAGATTATAATCAATAAAAATCACAAGAAATCAAATCACCAACTATAATAAACTAAATTAACAGAAACCTAAAAAGCCAACTTTAAACGCGGATATGATTATTACAAGTTGACTAAATTTAAATTGCGACAAACTGCACGAAATAATTGACCACAAGTCAACAAGATAATTTTCCTTTTCACTCATTTAGTTAATCTATTCTATCCATCACAATTTCGCAAACAGAACTTACAAACTTAAGAGGAACCTAACCGGAAAATGATGTCATGTTATCACGATTAAAGCAAACTGAACAGATGACGCAAGATCGCATCTCTCAAGTGTCAACTCTTAACGGAATCCGTGCGTTAATTCGCCATTATGCACCACCAGACGAAAAATTGTCCAATGAGCTCACTCATGGCGCCTACTCTTATAATACACGCGCTCAATTGTTTATTTCCTACTTTAATAACAACCGTGGACCAAATAAACAAACATAATCAATTTTAATAAACATTAATAAACAACAAGTTGTGCATTAAGAAAACGAAGGAAAAATAAAAATTTATGATTATTACCTGAGAACCTTGCTAGGAAACGATGAAAACATGTGACAAACAGTTGCGCCAGGCACCGGATGACGAACGGCAGTCGTAGCGATGGGGCCAGCGGCGTCGCGGCGGGCGGACGCCGCCCCCAGCCCCATGCTGCACACATCACGTGCGCCACTAAAACAAAAAACAACCAAACATTAATCACACAAACCAAATAACAAAAGATTAGCCATCGCTAATCTACCAAACAAAACGAATGCCGCGCGAGAAAAAAATCGTCTAGTCTAGTCAATTATCTGTTGACTCGCCTGACTATTTGCACAAATGTAAGGTATGCAAAGTATGTGTAATACACGTGTAACAAAGTGACTCGATGCATGTCAGGTGCGGGTTGTTAGCGTACAACACACTAAAAACACAAAAAGTACAAATATTTTTAAATCAAAATTTAAACAAAATTCCATTTTCCACAACTTAAACTAAACTCTCAATGTGCTCCGCTTTGTATGATTGTAATCGTTTGGACCTATTTACACTTGCATAAATCTTACAATAATAAAACTACTACCGTTATTAGTTACCTAGCTAGCTATGAGCCAAGAGTGCACTCGCAGTAAACTACAGTTTACAATAATCGTGAGAATTTGTGTTTAAAAATAATAATCACAACACGCATTAGAATACAAAACAAGAAATAAAAACAAAAATTATTTTCTACAACCAAAAACAAAACACAATTACAAAATAAATAATTTTATAGAAAAGTAGTAAATTAATACCTAAACAAAATTATTATTCATTTGTTTATTATTTCATTACTGTTTAACCTGCTGTTTACCCATTATTAGTGATTTCCTTTGATATTACAGCAAACAGAAAAACAAATTACATGCCACGCCATTTGTAAATTGTTAGTATTGAACTACAACTACATCTACAACCGCAACTATAAACGCAAGACGTTGCCGTTCCGTGGAAAACTCAGCAAATGAATAAATCATGAAAAAATTACGTTCAGTGTCGAGTTATTGACTTCTGTCATTACAAAATCATTACTTAAACATACCACAAGAAAACATATCAATTTTCAACCCATTCAATATGTTTTTAATTTTTTTCTGGCAATTAATTTATAAATACCCTTCTGAAACCCTTAATTTATTACGTTAAGTCAAGTTAGTTGAACAAAGAAACACAACATGCAAAAAAAATGACTGTTGGGGTGGTTTAAACAGAAATAACAATAGTGATTAATTATGTAAAATATCGATTTTATACTGCAAACTTGAGACCGAGTAATAATTAATTGAATAAACCGTAAGTTTTCATTCTTGGCTAAGTTTACCCAAGAAAGTAAACAACAATTTAAAAAAAGCTGCTGCCCTTGTAAATAAAAAGAATTAGGAAATTATTATGAAACAAATGAAAAGTTAGAACAAAACAATTGTAATAAACATCTAAACAAACAAAAATGCAAAACTTTTAATGTTTGTTTCGTGTTAGCGTTTTGTTTCAATTGTAATTAAATTAAAACTAATCCCTATACATATTTGTGAATGACAATGTAATGTTGTGAGTGTAAAATGTACGTAGATGTAAATTAATAATTAATATAGTTAGCGAGCACGGCAAGCGCCATAATGGTTGACAATTACGCTAATTACACACAAACGCGCGACATGTGGAAACTGCAAAGTGGAAGCAAACAAATGCAAGCGGGCGCACTTACTTACTTTCAAATTAAGTATATAATTCAATAATCGACACAATCATTAAAAATTTTCAACATTTGCGACATTTATCAATAAATTACCACAAAAATGTTCGACCGACAGACTCTAAAATTACTTAATTTGTGCAATTACAATTACAAAGCATCGTTAATTATTTAAAGTGTTAATTGCAACGAGTACGAAACCAAACATGTCTAAAGTCAAAACAATTAATAAATCAAAAAGATTCAATTCAATAGCAATTAACTTAAAAATAATTATCTAATCACAAACTTATTAGGGGGTTCAGAGCCAATCTAAAAGCTTCATAAAATCAGAAAAAAAATTATTGCTAACAGTACTCTTTAGAGTTATAAAAACATTATTCTCTCTGATTTAAAGGGATAAAAGTATTAAAGACGGTTCAATTGATTTTATCACTGCTCGAGCTAGCTATACGATTAAAGCGGATATTAAAACTTTAATCGCGTTTATCTCAAAACTATACTTTTTAGGTTGGCCAGCCAGAATGATTTGAAATTTGGAATATATCATGAAACATACATTGTCAATAAAATTACATAAGATTTTGTTTTTATATTGCAAAGTTCATTTGTAATTAATAATTATATGAAAATTTTTTAGACAGGTTTCACTTTTTACTTTAGAATTTTGCCAAAAATCAATATACCCCGCAGAAATCATACATACTTCTATAGCAGGTATTATGTAATCAAAAAAATATAGTTTCTGATTAAAATAATTACAGAAGCTGTTAGTACATTCATGGACACTGAAAATAACCACGCCACTACAGAAACGCTATACAACATCCATTTGGAAATAAATCGCTTCAAAAAAATTATTGTAATTAGCCAATAACATGTATAATAAAATCGCGTAAAAATTATTTCGCTTTATTTGGTAGAATTTCGGAACCAAAAAACCTTCTCTTAGCCTCTGGAGTGGCCTTACCCCTTAGTAAATCGAAAAAATTCAATTCAACTGGAAAAAATTAAAAATAGTTACCTAATCAATTACTTATCACTTATCATTAATAAATAAATTAATTAAAAAATAAATAAATTTTTAATAACAAAAAAATATAAAATTTAATCTTAATGACTCTAATGACTATTTAAAACGCAATTGTTACTCTCTCTCAACGTCGTTGTCTTCGTGCGACTCCAGTAATATAAAATAAATTATGCGAGATTAAGATTTCAAATCTTAAACTCACAACGTGAGTGTATTCACACACAAACTACGCGGGAAGCACCACCACCACGAACCGCCAACAAACAAATTAACGCGCAATACGCGTAAAGACAAAACGAACAAGAAGCAACAGCAGCAGCAAAAAAGAAATGACGGAAACGAAACGCAGGAACCGTTCATGACTTGACGACTTTACATTCTTTCATCTTTCGCTTATGTATTGTGTGTGTGCGCAAGTGCGCTTATGTTCTTGTTCATAACTCCATAATCGCCACAAGTGCGCAACTGAGCGCTAAGTACCTGCTAACTACCTGCTTAAACCAGCGCTACACAAAACTACACACAAATCCAACAAGATTTAATCCTTTTAATCGTTTTTATAGCCAAAGACGACAACTTTTAATTTAAAACAAACAAAAAGTGAACTAAAACTAAAGTTACAAACAAATGACGATCTACTCGTAAAGTTCAAGTGCAACTTCACACTTAACAAATAAATAAAATTAACATTTTTTCTATTTTTGACCCTATGCAGCAAACACATAAACTAATATTCATGCACATACATTTCATGCTTTTCGTGCATATTTCACCACGAGTACGATAATTACCGATTGATAAAGTGTTTAAGATTTATCGTCGGCCAACATTTGCATGCCATGCATTCGTGCTTTTCGTGCGTTTTCCTTTCCATTTTCTTTAGCACTCACAGCAACTATAATCTACTAAGTAATCTAGATGTTCAGAGTAAAGACTCAAATTCAAATCGTTTGGGCATCCAGCCAGAATTCGACTTTACACTTGACACTAAACCTCAAACTATACACGCCACGTCAAAAGCAAAGAAAAAAACACCAAAAGCATGCACATGCAAAATTTTGCATACACTGTCAAGTCTTCAAACTTTATTATCATCGCGGCCATCTTTCACACAAACAACTCATATTCATTTGTCAATTTCTGTCAAATTATTCAACACACTCCACTCTAATTTCGTTTCATCTTTTGGTGTTGAAGTACATAGCGTAAAATTGTGCAAGAATTCGTAATAAATCACACACATCCATTCGAAACAACAATAATTCGTCTAATTCAGCATTAAAAGTTTAGAAGCTAAAATATTAATTTTCCACTCAATTATTTCCACATTTGTACCGCTCGTGAACGAAAAAATCGAACATTTCGATGTTATCTCAACACATAAAACTCAACATAGCAACTAAAAAACTAGGAAACCATTGGAAATCGAAGCCACCAAGTTTTTCCAGTCAAACAAACACAAGGTCACGAACAATTCTAGGTAAAAAAAACGACGTTTTTCACAAGTCCATTAGATCACAAATGAAAACATAAATAAAAAACAAAATTTGTCTAACAAACACCTACTTTGTTTTGGGTGGTGCAAGTTTTCAATTGTTTTTTTAGCGACATGTTTTGATAGTAAATAAAAATAATTCAAATACATACGTTGTATAGTTTTTAGAAACATTGTATCGAAGGCAAATGCAAATGCAATGTCAGTCTTGAATGATGATCGTTGCAAGACCCGACTACGCGGTGAAACATCTTCCCCAGCAGCAGGCTGCAGCGGCGCTCGCCCGATCGCGTTGTCCCACCGGCAATCGCAGGAGGATAAGGCACTCAAAACAACGTTGCACACACATCGGGTGCACCGCGAAAAGGAACCAGTAGTACAAATTCCGGCACACTACATACAACCCCCACAAAAAAACAAGGGGTGTATGTGACACGTAAAAAACTGACCGACTACTCACAACTCAAGTGTGCGGTGCATGTAAATCCAAAAAAAATCAAGTCCTCCACTCATTGGGCATTGCACATTCAGCGCACAACAATCAACAAACAATTGACAAACTAACAACTGACCCCGCACACAAAAAAAAGAAAAACACTAAACAGCACACACGTACACGACGACCACGCAACACATATACACAATTTGTGTATAATATTGTGTTAAGGATGTTGGTTGGCAGCACTGGTGTCTAACAAACAACTTTTGTTTTTGCTACTCTCGCACCTTGCTTGTAACACGTAAAATTTCGTTACATAAAAACCGTTCGGCGACGACGGCGAACAAGACGTCGGTGCGTTCGCGTGTAGTTTATACGCGTCGTGTTGTGCTTCTTACGTCTTCTTCTTGTGTTGGCGTGCGTTGTAACCTCACGAAGGTGGTTGTTGTTGGATGTGACGAAGCCCCCGATGAAGCTGAATTGTTTCGATTGAGTGCATGTACCGCGCGGTGCAAAGCACACTGACTGACTGACTGGCGGCGGTGGTGGATGGATTAAAAGAACCCCGAGTTCAGTAAGTATTGCGTTTGAGTGTATGAGTGGTGTGTGTTAGAGAGATGCGGATGCGATGATGCGCGCTTGCGGTGTGCCGTGTGCGAAGAGGAGAGCGATGCGAACGGCGCGACTCACCCGCACAAACTGTCGGCGGGTCGGTCGGACAGCGCAGCGCGCAGACGAGTGAGTCGAGCCGGCGGCCCGCGACCGGAAACTGCCGAAGCCACCGGCACACCACTACGCCTCGTTCCGTCTCATTCTTGCAGGTGAGTATTGTATAGGCGCAAAGTGCAGGTGCAACAAAGATAGAAGACATACTTGTATTGTAGCAGTGCTAGTCGCAGTGAGCTGTGCATTCAACGTGCGCGCGGTGCGCAGTCGGCCGCGCAGCGCACGTCTATACATTTTCCTTGAGTTTACTGCGCGAGTTTATATCTCGTGTCTATTTAAGATGGGTCTTCACCTCTCTTCGCCACTTTGCGTACGTACAACGCTCGGAGAGCACCAGAAATAGAAGTAACTGCTCTTTAGCGTCTCTTTAGCGCTTCACTGCCAGCTGATTGACAATCACAATCTAGGCAACCAAACACACGTCAACTATCCCTATTTCTATCCAATCACAGTTTTTACAAATATTTTTTGTACATTCATGAAGTATCAAGTCATTACACTTAAATTGTTCATATTTCTGTTGATTTTAGAAAGTCAATGACGTTTTAAACACTAAAAATGTAAAAAAAACAATAAATAGGCAACCAAATACGCGTCAAAAATCGGTATTTCCATGCAACCTCAAAATTTGATATTTTTTGTAGTATCATGTTGTATCACGTCATTACACTTAAATTGTTCACATTTCTGTTGATTTTAGAAAGTCAATGACGTTTTAAATACTAAAAAACAAACCAATGAGTAAATACAACCCAGCTGTGTTATCTCCATGTGAAAAACAAATGAATCGCGCATATTTACACGTATTAACGCCGACGGTGGAAATATGTAATGATGGCGACATTACGATGTCAACACGAACGTCAATTGAGTGTGAGCAGCGCACAGCGCACCCACCTTCTTTCGTCACGAAAATAAATCACGAACAAATAATGTATACCAACTTACTAACAAACTAATCATGTATGAACATTTTAAAAATGACGTCAACAACTTAAAATAAACCAAAGTTCAATTGTTTTTGTTTCCATCAAATGTTGATCAGTTCAAATAAAAAAACTGAAACGAAAAGTTTTATTTGGTTTGGATATTGAATTGTGCACAAGAGATTGTCGAATTGACGAAATGCAATTTCGATTCCAGGCACGTTCCAGCCCCGCACAATAACGACCCTCTTCTCAGAATCCACACACAGCGGCGGCATCATCGACAATCGCTGCCACTGAATTGTCACACAAGTCATAATGAGACAGAAACTCAGAGTATCTCAAGGAAAAAATGTAAATCAACCTAAGATTTTTTTGTTAAATAACCAACTTAAGGGGATAAGTCACTCCGTCAGTTATTTGTCCGGTCAACTTAAAAAAATACGGTAAAGTGATTTAAAATTTTGAGTAGCGCTTTAATTCTATAGCTGGCGCTGTAGTGATATCAACAATTGAACTCGGAAGCGGTCCGCGGGCCGTATCTTTGACATGACTGCTCTAAAGTATTGTTTAAACAAAAAAAATTACTTGAGAACAAAATGATGATTGACGAAAGAAATAAAAAATAATTAGCAATTTTTTTATGTCAAACCTTTACTTTTGTTTTGTATACTGTTAAATTGTTATAGAAAATAAATGTTAATAAATAAATTTTATGTATTGTGATAGATCGAAATGTGAGATGTCTGACTTTCAGTGGCTTATGACTGCTGCTACCACCCTCGGATAATGCCACCACACACTACAACTCACAAGGGTATTATCCATTGCTAAAGCTTGGAGACGTTGTGATTCACTTGACGCGACTAATTTTCTGATGCGATCTTGAAAACTCAAATAAATCTCTGACCTCGTCGAACAAAACGTTGAAAAGCAACGGAATAATTGTGCACCACACGTGCGCCATCATCAATGAAATCTGATTGGAGATAGAAATCAGGCATCAAAAAACCCAAACCTAATTCAATCAAAAACATTACAGAATCAATGAAACCTGAGAAAATAAACAACAAAACAAACACTCATTTGTTTCATTCTTCATGGAGTATTCATTTGTTTTAAGACAAAAATTAATTTCTAAGAATTTGCACCAAATTCATTCCTGTTCAAACATGTATAATCTCAATCCTGTCACAAACACACACATATAAATAAATAGTGTCGTCGCGCTTAATATCCCGCCCGGATTCGGAAGCACGTTCCTCCAATGACCGCGCGGGTGGTGGTGTGCGACTTCCCTACGTTCGTACACATGGGGGGGCAATAAATTCCGTTCCACACTCACTAAGAAACACACACACACAAACAAAAGCAAACACCTTATAGTGTACATGCACATACAATAATCGGCAATACACCATCGCACAAACGATACTGTAGTGGTGTGGCCATAGTGACCGACTGCAACTACCAGGTAGGTAAATAATGTGCCACCTTACAACTTTTACAATCTGCGACTGCGACTGCAAGACTGTGACTGTGACGAAAAGACTCACTGTCTACGGGTAGTTTTCACGTTTACGCACATTTCATTCATACGCACAACACACAACTTACTTTTCTCAGAGGTGAGGTGGTTGTTGCTTGTGTGGCTTGGGAAGCTGTGGATTGTGTTGTTCAAGTTGTATGTTTCATTGTAAAATGTGTTTATTGCCACATTCAAAGACGAGGTGAAAAAAAAACTCACAAGACTAACGTGAGTTTTGACGATTTTCAAAACGAGAGGAAGAAAATGTTAGAGAGATAGGTGCACTACCACTTCGTTGTAGGTTGTAGGTGGATGAAGGTTATACGTGTAAAACGTGCGATACTTGAAATTAATCGCTCGTAAAAACGTTAACAACAATAAACACCGACTACCACCTTCGTTTTACACCACACTACACTTTTTGGAAATAGAATTTGAATATTTGGTCAAAAAGCGTGAGAACTATTTAAAATATTCAAAACTTAAATAGAAAGCAAGAAAGCTATGCATGGAAAGAAAACAAACAAATAAACAACATTTGTTTTCGTTAGTCAACCTAAACTATTGACATAATAAAAAAAAACAAATAACAAACAATGACCAAAAAAACAAACGCTGTTTAAAAAATAAAATCAATCTATTTATACTTCCATCATATTGTAATAACTAACTAACTCTATAACTACTAAAAATATAAATTATAAGCAGGTGTACGTCGCATCAAAAGTACTAGTGGCAATGTCAGTGTACGAAATAAGTAAATTGTAAGTGAATTTACGCATCAATTCTCTTCCTCATTTCGTCGCTTTTTTATGCTAGTAAGCTCGTTTCGGATGTTATCATGTCGGAACGTGCTTAAATGCTTCAATTGTTGTCGCGCGGTGCCTTTGATTTAGTTTTACCAAGACTTAAATTTAACTTAATTCTTTTTTTAGTCACTTAAGTCATTACATTCATCAATTTACATACAGAATGTTTTAAAATTTGAAGAAATATATTTACAAACAATAAAATTTTAACGTCATCTAACGATCATTTCTATAAACAAATAGAAATTAAATTAATAACTAAAATCATTAAAAAAATTAAAAAATTAATTTATTAAAAATGTTGTTTATAGTTTTTGTTATAGTTTGACTTGAAACACTTGGTATGTTCACATCGTTTGTGATTGGACTAGAGAGGTTTGTTCGTGTTGGTTCGATATGGATGTTTGCTGAATCTGTCGTGATCCGTTCGTGGTCGTAGTGGCGCGTTTGCGGTTAGTCCGGAACAGTCCGGAAGAAAAGATAATAAGATGCGGCTTCAGTAGCGCGAGCGTGCCGCGTATGCCGCGGAGGATGCAGCAGCAAAGCAAGAAGCAGCTGGCGGGCGCGATGGCGCGCATCGCAAAGAAGAAGCAAATACACCTGCCCAAATACACGTAGCGCACGCATTCACGCATCACGCCTGCCGTCGCTATCAACAAATCAACCATAGACACGTCCCCCACCATCGTCACACTACAATTATTGGTCGACAACAACAAACACAAACAGTGTATCGCCAAATTATCATTAACCAATTGGATTCATTTGTCTTTTCCATAGCCCACGACGTTCAAAATTTTCAATAAAAACGTAAAAACAAAAAAAAAACGTTTGTTTTATTATTCGAATTACCTTGTGCCCATTAGTCACCAAAACAAACAAAACACAAATTGTCACAACTCTCAACTGTTTTCAAACACAAATAGCGTTTGCATCACTCATTTGTTTTCAACAGTTGAAACACGTATGTAAACACGTATTCACAACTAAAACATAACCTCAAATAAGGAATCGTGATAATGCCACAAATAAATATGATCTCATTATTAGTGCCACGATGTTTGCACTTGTTATCAGATAATAATTAAATTAACACTTTTTTAAAGTCATAAAATTGTAGAACTTTCTTTTCATTTTATTTAATTAATTAATTGATGACAACATAAATTTACTCTACCAGTATCATTTGTCCCCATTGTAACGCAAATAATATAATTGCCTTGTTTTAGTTTTTTTTTTTAATTTTCCACGACTCGTCAAAACCTTCCTAGACTCTTCCCTACTTACTTCTTGAAAGCAGAGGTCTTCTTCTTACATACTTTTTGCACTGGTTGACCGAACGTCAGCGTGCGGCAAACGGACCTCCGCCGAGAGTTGTTCGTTCCAGAAGACGAGCGCCCGCCAGGCCGCCACGCTTCGTGGACTTAATTAAAAATTGAAGAGAATCAGAATTTTAGCATTTACATAAAAACGCGCACAATACACACACTCACACGTGCGTGGACATGATGTGTTGGCTCTGCACGCGACCGCCAATGCACCTATGAAAATGTTGAAAATGTTAAAGTTTTGCGCGTGTTGGTTCAATTTAAATGCAAAATCACGCTAAACGAACAGCAAACAACTGAAAAGAGAGACAATCGCACAACACTTTGGACTAGATTTTGCCGACGATTTTTTTTATTGCTGATGGTAGTATCTAGTTTAAAAAATTATTGTTAAGTTTGTTAGGCCTGCTCGGAGTAATGATGAAATAATGAGTTAGTGAGACATGTAAATTGTAAATATAAACTTGGTTGTTTTCTTTTTATTACAAATAATAAATTAATGATTTAGTTATGCACATTTTGTTTAAACTTGAACTTGATTCGATCTATTTAATTTGAAGATAACGTAACAAAAGTTTGTTTCTATAAATAAACCGCTTTTGATTTTATCCTTATATAACAATTCTAAAAATTCAAATACAAAAACAATGAAAACTATGATTTCTTGTGACAATTTAAAAAATTGTTTATAACAAAAGGTATAGATAATAAACCATACCACTAACGACTATATTTTATCAAAGTAATTTTTTTTTATAAAATGCACCCATTTTGTAGAAAATCGAGTTAGAGCTTGAAAACCTCTAAAAATTATTAAATTTTATATTTCTTATTTAATTTATAAGAATTTTTAAATTTTTGCACGTGCAAAAGACCACCCAAGCACCTAGTAGCACACACAAGATGTTTTATACTTATAACTCAACCCCTTATAAACTTATCTAACCTCTTTAGCTCTTAAACGTGACAATTCATTGATATCCCATATAGATACCAATACCTCCGCTCTGTATTATCCAATTTTCCTGTTTTAATTTTTCTTCTACAGATTTAAACTCTTACTACACAACCAAAATCATCCCTTAAATAATGCACAAAGTATCTCATTTCAGTTATTAAACGTATACATCAAGTTGCGTTTAAAGTTTAATGTTCAAGCATTAAATTCGCGTTAAAACAAGTCTTAGACCTCAATAATGTCAGCCCATAAGCGCGTATATGAAGGGCTTGAATCACTCATGACTACTCACTATGCACACACCCTATCGTCGTGTGCATCTCGGCGTTATTAAAACGTTTGCAGCCTGACACGCTGTCGCGCGGCACGAGCTTAACGCCCGGCGCGCAAAGGGTTGTTTCAAGTTCCAAACTCTTCATCGTCTTCATCATCATCATCAACATCATCCGCCTCCTTATGATGGTGTCGTATTACATACACTCCGCAACCGCACGTCGACCGTATGCGCGCGTCTTTTTTGTGCATTCGCTCGAATGATAATCGCATCATCACAACAACCATATTGTCGGTATGTTGTGTTGTGGCATGTTATCGCCTTCACACTGCATAAATTATTTACAAACGTTTCACAAAACTAAAACAACAAGCACAATCAAACGTATTACTCACTCGCAAGGACCACTCTAGAAGTCTCAAAATAGCAATTTTAGATATTTTTCAGTAATAGGACTACAAAATAAAGCAAAATAATTTAAAAGTAATTTTATTATACATGTTAGTAACTAATTAAAATAATTTTTTTGAAGCCATTTATTTCAAAATAGAGGCTGTATAGCGTTTTTGAAATAGCTTGTTTTTTTTGTCAAGATCCACGGCCGGCAAACAACTTCTGAAATTATTGTAATAATCATACACCAACATTTGTATGATTATATATTAGAACTGTTAAAAAAGATTTTTCTAGCCAAATAACGCACTCTAAAATAAATAAGTTGATAACAAATGAACTAGGCAAAAATCGGAGTAGCCCAATTTGAAAATATCTTTCTTTTTTTCAATATATTTCAGCATTGAAGAAATATTTATAAAACTTTGGCATGTCAATTAAAGTTACTATGAGTACCTTTACATAAACCAGTTAAAAAATAGTTTGCTAGTCAAAAACGAATTTAAAAAAATCATGTTTTTTCTTCAAATTGGGAAACCGGCTCCTAATTAAAAGCACTACGTTTATTATTTACAAATGTAAAAATTACCAAATGTGACACTTTTCATGTAATCATTTCTTCCTATTTGGTATCCTCATACAATACGCAATACAATGAATTTGCCTTTTTTGTACAGCTTTTTATTATATTTTTTTATGTGATTCAAGCCGCTCTTTGTAGACGAAGCTAGTTATTTCAACAGCTTCTTGCAAGGGGAATTCTGTTATCAGCTATAAAAAATATATTTAGTTAATTTAGACTGGTTAAAAGTATTTTGCAGAAAAACGTTAAATTATCATCACATCATAAAACAATTACTTGCGACTTTGTGTGCTAACTAAAGTCGTCAAAAAAGAAAGATTTTTCACAGCGTAACCACGAATCGGAGTCTCAAAAACAGAATTGCACTTATCAGAAATTGCACCAGAGTTTATCAGATTGTTCACACCATGATCAGTCAAATTTGGCTAAAGTCATTCGGTTGAACATTATTTGATTTATTTGTCCGGTCAACTTAAAAATGCAGTAGGTATTAAGATAAACGCGTTTAAAGTTTTACTGTCCGCTTTAATCCTATAGCTGGCGCTGTGGTAAAATCAACATTTAAAACTTTTAATATTAATTTTGTTTCTATAATTTAAATTAATATAGTATTAGAAGTATTGTTTAAGCAAAAAAAAATGTTTAATTATATGATAACTTTAGAGTGGTTAACCCAATAAATTCAGACGCGAGGAAGGACAAAATACACAAAAACAATTCAATTACTTTGCGTTTGGAACAAATATTCAAATCCCAAATCGTTTATTCAAAATTTGTGAGTATGCATCCAATAAATCAGACTAAATACAAGTCGAAACCAACTTCCAACCAAAATCTATTAGCTGAAAACTGCACTGAAACTGCTGAAAATTGTGAATGGAAAAAAATTGGCAAGTTACCCAATTGTTGAGCGTGCACTAAGCGCATAAATCTTAAAACCGTTTTCGCATTTCGCCAACTTTATAATGCCAAACAAACAAATGAAAGCAAAACAACTACAACCAGAAAAAAAAACAATTGCAACTAAATGCATAAAATACGATTACGTAATGGAGATAGAAATAGAATGACTCCAGCATTTTGGGAAAGGGCGTTATAACATGAAATCGCAATCACGAAACATGCACCCCCGTCGCGGCACGCCACTACTAAATTTGGCTAAAGAAATAAAATTAAGAACATGGCAACTTTTGACCTTTAGGTAAATTCGCAAAAAACAAACTCAAAAACATTACGTTTCTAATGTTTTTTTAAAACTTTTTTTTTGGAGCAATTTTTATCCGAAAAACAAATGAGTGTCAAATGTTACCAAACATGTAACACAACTGACAAGATGTATCAGTAAGTTTTCATAATGTGATGTGATGTATCTAGTGTGTGCACATTGCACATATTTTCAGCGTCGTCGGCGCGACTTCCTGACATGTGCCGCATGTGGTGCATTTCCTCCAAAGTTGCACCAGCAAAAGTACCGCATCAAAAGCACACAAACACACACACACTGCATTACTACTGCATCCAATCAAACAATCCTAGGTAATCGCCAAACCGCACCGCTCCAGAAAGAAAACGTGTGTCATGTGTGTCGCGTGCGCATGTGTGTGTGCGGGGGTGCAGCAGCTGCAAACCGCGCGCGCGACGACGAGATGTGAAGTGTGTGCTTGAAAAATTCGGAACCAAAACTTGAAGCATTCAACTCAAGCTAAAATTTTCAACATTTCATCTGCTCAAAGACAAAGTACGCCAAAGTAAAGTGCAATAAAGAGGAAGAAGAAGAAGTAAGTACGAGTCGGTGGTTTCATCTCAAGATGGTTGCGTAGATTTAACGTGTGCACAATGTGTGCGCGACGCGCGCTTGTATGGTTTTTGGTTCAAGTGGTTTTCGTAGCGCGTCCAAGTCCACCCCTCTAATGTGGAAGCGAAACGACGATCAAGTAAAATTGAGATCAAAGACGGTGAACAAGCTGGCGTGTGCCGTAGAGGTCATGGTAAAACAAATCAGCCAAGAAAAATGTGGCCAAACCACCACCTGGTTGGTGTATTAGACAGAAAATTAAAAACCAAATGGATTTTTTCCTCAAACGAAAAAATTTAAAAACCGTAAAATGTGTTACAAATTGATGACATAAATGTCATAAATGTCACAACGCCACACGACAAAACAATTAGCATACTTTTTAACACAAAAAAAAACAAAACACAAACTAAACAAAAAAAATATAGCCATTAAAAAAATTATACACAACAAAGTAAACAAAACAAAAAACGCAATCGGCAACAAATAAAATTAATCCAAAATAAAAACGTAATTTATTACTACAACTTAAGATTTGGAACAAACCAATTTCCCCAATCACTTTGTTTCCTTCCTTTCTTAGTTTGTTATCTACAAATCGTTTACCCTTCTAAGAAAAAATCTCCCCCAAGCCACAATTGATATTTTGGGGGATGAGGATATATGCCTTAAATTAAACTAAATTTTTAACCATACAATAAGAGGTTATGTCAAACCACCATTAGATTATTTTTAAATATAAAATTATAGGAAAATAACGAAAAATAAAAGTGAAACTAAACACACTGTATATGCAGAATGGACGCAATAGTTAAAGAGGGCTGGAACTGACATGGACAAGCATAAATCAAGCACACAAATTACCTGCAATTTGTTAAAAGCATTCGCCTCCTGCAAACACATACACCCCTATACAAATGCATACACCCCCGCATACACATATAAGACTTGAAAAATAAATTGACTAGTTTAGACTTTGGACAACCCCTAATACAAAACTTGACCCACAAGTTACTTGTAATAGCATTTGTTTTGTAACACAACAAAAACAAGAAAAATCATAAAAAAACAAAACAAAAAAAATATATTACAAATAAAAAAAAAAAATCTAAACTCCACTTCTTAGATATTCTTCCCCTTCATATTCCCCACCAACAAACCACTTACGATACACGCGCATCTTCACCCAATCCAACCAAAACAACAAAATCTGCACCAAGAAGACAACAAACAACGCCCCAATGACGATACACGTGGCAATTCCTGGCCGATCCTCCCAATTCACCAACTTATAAATATACCGCCGCCCCCTATGATCAGTCCCACCGACATAATAAAATGCCACCGAAAACAACGAATACGCCAAGCCGAAACCAAAGGGCAGATAGGTATGTTCAATACGAAACGGTATCGAGACCAAGACATAATTCCAAATGATAATAATCGACAACCACACGTGATACATCTTCGTAGCCCACGTCAAATCAGTCACGTCCTGCGTCCAAAACGCCGACCAAAAACAAAGCGTCACACAAACGGCGCAATTGTGTGAAATGTTCGTCAACGCGAGCGTCAATTGCAGAAACCATTTCAGGTCCAAGCAATGATACGCCTGCTCATTTGACCTTGACCCATCGTTGGCATTAATTTCCAAACAACCAACTTGTTGATATGTGTAACCAATCGTCACGACCAATAAGTGCAGCAGTGCGTAGACACCCATCGAGAGGAAGGTCCAATGCGTGAAATAAATGTACGGCAAATGTGCGGCGGATCGCGCCGTGAATCTAGACAGAAGGTGGATTTGCAGCGTAATCGATTGCAGGAATAACAAACGAAAAACGAGGTAATGGCCATCGATTTGTGTCGTCGTTTGCCATCGCTGAAGGTAAAAATCTTCGGGGTGCGTGTACGATAACTTCCAATTGGACCAAGAGATACTTTTCATAAATACGGCAAACTTTGACATTGTCTTACGATTGACAACATTACAAATTAACTTTGTTTACTAGCATGTTACCATGTTTACGATCGCAATTGTTTTTGTTTTGTTATAATCGAAATAGTTTTGTATTTATACCGATCGCATTATGTTTTTTTTTGCGTTATTTCATTCGCCATTCAATTGTTTTGTGTTTGGTATGTAAATCAAGAAATCTATATGCAAAACACAAATATCGGATCAAGGTTGGTTAAGTTAGGTGGTGAAAATTTCAACTTGTAAGCGGATTTTCAACCGAAAAATATTCCAAATTGCAAATTTTTGCGTGACTCATACGACTTGGACGTGGTCGACACATTCCGGTAGCCGCAAATTGCCCCGATCGAACGAACCAAGAAAATTTAAATTCCTTGGCGCATTCTTCACCACGACGAGGACATTATGCAGGTAAGTGTCACGCCGACACGAAAAAGTTTCACTTATGCTACGATTTATATGACAAATTGCTAGCAGTTTGTGGTTTTTTTTCTCTTAAACTTCTTGGAACGCAAACAAATGAATAATGACAAATGTTAATAGAATAATAATCATTTAAACAACTGAAACAAACACACAAAGGTTAACTTTAATAAACACAGATGTCGCTACTAATAAAAATCTAACTGGAAAAAATTCCTCGACAATACAAATTATCCGCATTGACCAATTGTTCATTTGTTATTTGGGGCGTTTTGTCCGTTACGCGCGCGTGGGTCATACTGTCAACTGTTTAGTGAGTCTACCTATTACTCCCATTATCAGATTAAGGCCCATTCGTCGTCCTCTGTCATGTCTGGCCATCCGTACTAAAGGCGATTTGCGATTACTTCATAAATACTTTAATTGCCGCCGGACCATCGGTCGGTCACTGCTCGCTTTGAACCTTTATTACCCTTGTTAGTATCCTATATCTGTGTGTGTACATGTGTGCGTGCTCGCATTTTCAGGGTGGTATAAACACTCACCCCCCACGCACGCCAAAAACGATAACAATTCCATTGCCGTCGGTCCGCCTCGAGTTCGTGCCGTGCACAAAGGTGTTTTGTGCGCGAAGTCGCAATGTCACTTTGAATTATTTATTGACCGACCAACGCACACACACAACGCACCGCACCGGTCGGCTCTCTCATTGAGAGCACACGTAACCGGCAGCCATTGAGACATCATCGGAAATTATTTGAAATAAATTCGGCACCGACGACATGTCACACAGCCGAGTCAGTCGGAACACTTTGATGCGTTTGCCGAACCGGACCGGAGTTATTTCATCACCAAGGTGAAGGGATGTTGTTGGAGGCCGTTGGGGGATGGAAATAAAAGATCGTGTTGTGGGGGTAATTTCTCGCTTGCTACGATTTATGCGCAATAAATATAAATACAAAACAAAACAAACAGACTTTGTGCCTAAATATCAAAAACAAATTCTGTTACAATGTTGGATATTCATTAAACTATAATTATAGTCTTACGTGTCTGGCAAATCAAGATGTCGCTGGGTCATCCTCACTAGACACAATCTGCAATCAGTCTAATCACATAACCTTAAAAATTAATCTCCCACTTGCACGCAATGCAAATAATTCACCATTACAATCGTTTTATTGCAACTAGAGCTTAAACACTCTAAACATTCGTGTTTGTGTGTGTGTGTATGCATGCCTAGTGTGCATACACACACGAATGTCGTCATTAAATGGCCGCTGAACACACCACAATCACCGACTGCGACGACGCGACGCTTAGACAATATTCTTAATTAAGTCGTAAACGCGAGTCTCGCGTTCATTCCCGCAGTCGTGTGTGTCGTGTGTCGCCAGTGACACGGTCACAAGTCTTGTGCGCACACGAAAAACAAAAGAAACGAAAGAAAAAACAATAAACAACCGCCGCGCCGATGCGTTTACGATCGCATGCGTTTTCCGTTTTTCCCAAACGTATTGGGTCGTAAACGCCAGTCGTTATTAACAAGCCCCACACACAATGACACATAACCTCTCAACAAACATAACCTCATTAGTAAATGACAAACATTACAAATCAACATTAACCGAATTAAATCAAATACAAAACACACAAAAGTCAATTGTGGGAAAAAACAAAGCAATAACGCAAACCACATTTAGTATCAAGCCAGCAAAAGAACAATCGATAACGCAAAAGTTTAGCTTTGTTTAGTAATATCGTGGAACTTTCGTTTTGTCTTGTTATGTTTTTCGACAAATTCTCTAACCTAAAATAAAATTAGTTGACGTTTTCATAACATTTACCCTCATTTTTACCAATCCCTCACATACCAGAACGTCTGCATTTTCCACAATTCTATGAATATCCCTCAAATCCTACTTAAACCACATGCTTCCTCAAAGGAGCTTAAGCCACCAGCATACATACATACATACATAAACCACCAAAACCACCCTAATCTCCTCATACATTTTTTTGTTCTCGTCATATGCTCAATTTGCCAGTTTTACAAAATTCTACTCGACAGCAACGAGAAAAAAATCAGAAAAATTTAATAATTTTTTACACATTAAGCAAACCAAGCAAGAATAAGTTACAATGTTAATCAATAGTAATTTGATTTTTTTTTCAGTCCACAGCTTCAGAGAACTGAAACAGACTGTTTCTACCTGGTAACACCATAAAAAAAAAGTTCCGCTTTCCGCATTGTGTTCCGCAAACGACGTAAAAACGCAAAGACGCAATGTGCGATGCTGATAGCCATCTATAAAGGCAAGGAAAAGCAAACTCTCTTCATCACACATACACACCCAACATACAACATACTTGTAAGTTGTAGGCTCACCTGTTTGAGGGGAACCACCATGGACCATATGGAGGGCGCGCGCACATCGAGATCACATCACTATTACGAATATTGAATGATGAAATAGCGCTATCCAAAAACAAACCCAATGAACTAAAAATACCGTACGAGACCAGACACATTCATCTAACCGTAATACTCAAGCTAAACAAAATTAAAACAACACAGCCATGAAAATAACAAAATAATTGACAAACTGCGATTAAATACACAACATAAAATAAAACTAAAAGAATCGTTAGTTACATCATGATCCAACTCAACACCAAGAACAAAACAATCAAACAAACAACAAAACAAAACAATTTGTTAATGTTCGCCAAACGAAACAAAATTTCATATTCCTTGCATTATAATTTCAATTAACAAAGTTTTTGAATTTAAATTTTAAACTTACAAACATTTGAAACGATGTGTATGTGTGTACGTGTGTGGTATTAGCAATAGTTTAGTCGAGGGTGGAGTGAGGGTGGCGGCGGGTAATCCGATCCGGCAGCTGCCGCCGGTGCAACATCCGCTTCGGGATCGGGAAGAGAAACGTCTTCTTCACCGGCGCACAGCACCACACACATCACATACACACACTCAACATTAAGTACCCTTCTGCGATGATGATGATGATGTGTCCTCGTTTACGCTTGCAGCAACTTCAAACTTCAACCACGTGCCAAAGCACAAACCATATACATATACAAGTTGTTTAAAATTAAAAAAAAAAATAGTTCTACTTCTAACTAAAAAATATTCCTATATAATAAACAAAAGTTTCCATTGCACCTCAATTTACAAAAAAACGCAATAAATTCCCAAACAGTTCAAAGTTAACATTTTAAAGTAACGAAAACTTAAACAAACTTTAATACTTAATACAAATGTCAAACTTTTTACAACTATGAAAAATATCGAAAACTTTTAAAGAAAATATTAACTGAATATGAACTTTTCTTATTAAGTATCTTGTCATCTATAAAACTTTTCTGTCTTATTTGTGTTTTGTTTATGTGTTGATTTTTTTTATTCGCTTGTCAACAAAACTTTCCAAACAAAATAAAACAAATGACATTGTTACACTTCCGGATTTATAATGATATCACATTGTAAATAAATGTCATAATCATAAAATGCAACAATTCGTGCATTGTACTAGTTGTAATTTGAGGAGTAACGCGATAAAACGCAATGAAACGCACTAAAAATCATCATGTGCATAAAAACGACAATAGTGTTTTCTAATCTTGTATAAATATTCCATCCGCTGTCCTTTGGGGCTGAAGCATCTTCCAGAAGCTGTGTGTGTGTGTGTAGGTTAATAAAGCGCATCTGTCGTGCGCGCGTTCTCTTTGCGAGTGGCAAACATCGTAAAAATTCTGTTGGCAGTGGCGCGCGAGTAATGCGACACCGCAAAGTGTGCCCACCGCCGCCGCACAAATAACTTTATATATCGAATAAGTGCACACATACACTAAATACTCGGAAGTGGTGCATACTGGTGCCTACCGGCTGTAACAAGGTGCAAATCTAGAAAACCAACACCAGACATCATTTTTAATGTGGTATATTACCAAAATATTTAAATTTAAATAAATAAAGTATCAATGTCTATTTGATTTAATGAGAATCATGAAAAGCAGTTGTTATTTTGATTTTATTAGTTTTGTTTTCAAACAAATTTTGTTTTATTCTAGAACTTTTTTGCAATGGCGGGTCTTTTTTGTCGAGATCCCTTGACGGGACAAACTGCTCCTGTAATTATTGTAATAATAATAAAACAATTTTTTTATGATTCTATATTAGAACTACTATAGAAGTAAAATCCTACGTTTTTGCGATCTATTGATTTGTAGCCATATGGTGCGCTTCTAAAATAAAGAGTGATAAATTTGCTAAAAAAATATTCATATCATTGCGAACTTTCAAAAACTATGTAAATTCCAAAATATATTCCATATTTCAAATCATTCGCTTGAACATTGTCTTAGTTATTTGTCCAGCCAACTCAATTAATTAATTAAATGCAATTTTGTGATAAATCATCAATGAATGTTTCAAAATTATTATTTTTCTATTCATCAGATGGCATAATATTTTGATGAATCAAAGTATTGTTTAAGCAAAAAAAAAGATGTTATGAAAATTCTAGAGTGAGAATCCGCAAATAAGAATCATAAGAAGCATTTGTTTTTATTATTGCAATAAGTCAAGACCCTATATATACAAGACGAATTGACATGTCTTTCGACAGAAATGAACTTCAAACATTATTTTTATCGAAATATAAAAGCAGTGTTTGACATGTGCATAGTTGCTACTACATCCCAGTTTACTAAACGTCAAAAATGATGAGGACAATATTAATACTAGAAGTAACCCTACATTTGGGATTTGTTTTATTTTAATTGTAAATTTTTATGTTCATAATATTGAAATAAATTGTTATATGTAAATAAAATCGACCCTAGTAAATTACGCGTCAATTGTTTTGGTTGTAAATTTATTTTATTATTTTTGTTTTAAAAACAAATAAGTTTTGTTTTATTCCGTAATTATTTGCAAATAAAAACAAATATTTTGTGAAACCAAACAGCTAATAAAAAAAAAACAAATACATGACCATGCATTTATTTCATGGTGGTCTAGTCATACTATAAATAAACTTAATTATTCACATCAGAAGTAAAATCTTTTTCTTCATAATTTTTTTCCCTCATAAATAGAAATATGATAAATTTAGACAAATGTGCACATTGCATACAAAAATAGCCAAATTCACATTTTCTTCAATTCTTTTCATTCACATTTCCATGATAATTTAAGTTTCTCGTCAAAAAATTAAAAAAAAACACACATGTGTGTAACGTGCCAAGTCGTAGTACCCAAATAACACGCCTCAGTGTGAGAAAATAAGGGTGAAATTAGTTAAATATCAACTTCTAAATTCTAACCCAAAAACTTAAAAATAAGTCTTTAACCAGAATAAAAACAAATTTAAAACCCCAAAAATGTCATAAGCTTACATAAAATTACCCTAAAAACACACATTAAGACTTCCTCAACTTTTTATGCCCCAATTTTTTTCATTTTTGGTTTTTGTCTAATTCCAAGAGTGTTGGCTCAAGTCAAACATGGTTTGTGTTTCTGGGTTAAAAACCCCAATGTTATGACGTGTCGCTCACTTCCATATGCGACGCAAACTAAAGTAAACCGAAGGGGTGGGTGGTGTCTTCTCTCAATTTTCAATTTAAAAAAAAGTCCAACTCAACCAACATATTTGATGCGTTTTGACTTGACTACTTTTTAAGTAGTTAGTGGAGAAACTTTTTCAAAACCAAATCCTAAAAACAACACCAACATTTACGAGGGTATCGTATTACGAAATGACAAAACCACATCGTAAACGGATCGTAAAATTATTTTTTAATTAAAATAAAAAAAACCTATAAAAAATTGATTTTTAAATTATTTTTTTTTGTACTACAGGACACTAACGCCACCTATTAGATTTTAAATGACACAAAACTAATACTCATAGTTTCTGGTATTATTATTTTTGTTATTCTTTTGTTTTGTGCGTAAACACAACGAAAACAAAATAAAACAAATCTTGTTTATCTTTTGTCTTTTAATTAAAATTCAAAATAGAAATTTTTAATCTTAATATTTTCGGATCAAATTCGATCCTGTACATTTGTAGGTACAGAATTAATTTTACGCAACAAACTCAAAACATCTGCTACTTCTTCGTCTCTTACTTTTGCTTTTAGTTTTTCCTTAGCTTTGCTCTTCTTCTAAAGAAGAGCGTGCGTTCGATTTAATTCAAATCTTGTGGAGCGTCTGCGCAACTTGTTCAACCACCAAACTGCACCAAACCTACGCCAAATCAAAGAAAAGACGCACTATAACCACCCAAAAAAACCTGTGGCGTATCAGGCGTATTTTATCAAATAAACGCGTCCCTATTCGCAAAAGACTGAAACGAAATGAATGAAGAAGAACTCAACAACCAAAAACCGGTGTATGTGTGTGAAAGGTAAATTTTCAGTTCACCGGAAATGGCATACTCGGATACTAAACCCAGAAACAAGTAAAACAGTTCAAAACATGTTCAAACACGTCTCCAAAACCAAATTTACCATAAACTAGTGCATAAACAAATGACAAAGACTATTCCATAATTCCTAATGAAATAAACAAATAAAATTCGTTAGTGTTTTGTTCTGTTTTTTTATGTAGCGTGAAACATTTGAATCCCACTTGCTACAACTCGGCGGCGACAACGATGACTCATTCCTCCAAGAGACACAATCCACAGAGTCGTCGCCGTCTGCGCCGCCAAGGTGTGCGCGCCGCGCGCGTCTGCAGCAACATTTTGCCTATTTATTGCTGGCCGTCGTCATTTACATGCGCCGAAGAGACGACACACATTCACGCCGTGCGCGTTTACACTTTAGATATAGGTATGAAGAGGCATGAATGAATTGAAAATGAATGAGAGAAAACCAACACATACCACAGCTTAGGTTATGTGTGTGAGCTGGTGGCCATTACGAGTCATTTCATACGTTGGTGGAAGAGTTTTGTCGCAGAGTCGCGAGGATATCCGCTGGCGCGCAGAATAACCAAAAGTACGTGATAAATGTAAAAGTGACATCAAAATGACACAAAAAACAAAAATTTATAATATTCGTTACTAGTACTGCCATCTATCAACAAAGGTTTACACTAGACCCCCCAATTTTTTGAATTTTTAAGTTATTTTCGATTTGTGTTTTGTTTTACCCGCAATTAAAGCTTTTATTCGGTTATTCAACCCTTAAACTGCTAAAACCCTTAACTATGTACCATTTAGTATCGTTTGTATCGATTTCGTATGTGTAGGGCACCGACTAGCACCGTTCGTTACCAAACCAAGTCTTTAAGTTACAAAAAAAAACATTTTTTCATTCGTTTTGCTAAAAACAAACACCACACGCATAAAATGATCAAGACGACGTTGGCGGTAAACATTCATTTGGTTTTTTTATTTGTTGTGAAACTAAAAATTCTAACCGCATTTTACAGCCTTATCACTTATACTAATCTGATTAGTTTATTTCGTTTGATTTCACTTCCAAGCGCTTAACGTGTAAAGGAATGTAACGTCGCGTGCGACCGATGCGTGCACATATTTTGAGGGCGGCTCGAGCAAAGCAAACCAGAGCAACCACCAACCGATTAATGTCCATCGAATTTCATAACTTTTTTATGCCGACCCACAATGTCTCGCAACGTAACGACATTTCATGGCAATCTCGACCAATCATTGTATTAGTAGCGACTGTAGCGACATAAATTTGTACGACTCTTTCTCCATAACCGCCACCTCCTCCCGCCGCCCCTTCAGATTCGTAATCTATCATCGCTTTACTTTTGTTTATGTATTGACAATCAGAACAATCACCGCCGCCGCCATAATGATTTAACACGCACGCAATCTTTGATTTTGATATATTTATTAAGGGGTTTAGCTACTCGATAATTTTAATAAAACAAAAGATTTTTTTTGTTTAAATAATACTTTAGAGTTATAATAATATTATGACGTTTAATTTATTTTATACTAAACAATTAACTTCAAAGCGATACTCACTACTACTTGTTTACTTTGAGATTATGTATTTTCAATCCATTTCACTAATTCCTAATAAATGTTGTATTTTTTTATTAAAAAATCAACTAAAACTTTTGATTTTCTTATTAAGTGTCTTAAACAAGTGCTACTAGGGCGGTTTATTCCCAGAGTGGGGACAAAATGTCCTAACCTTTTTAAAAATTATAGATTTCCTTATATTATGAAGAAAATATAGAAGTTTATTAGCAATAAAATAACAAAAATATAAATTTGAATTTTTATTTACTTTATCATCCAGAATCCCTCATATTAGATTTATTCGAACCCTTCCTGCAGTCTCCACAAAGCTACTACATGCAATGGATCCAAACTATTTTATTGGGATAAAACGGAAATCACATTTGCAAACTCCACATAAATTTTCGTCTCAATTATATGAATTCGAAAATATTTGTCCTTTATCTTTATTATAGTGCAGTTTTGCCCCTGTGGACAGTCCGAAATTGTCGTGCTCAAAAATTTTCTCTTCCAGGTTTGTAATTTATTTTATCAAAAACTATAAAAAAACTGATATATTTTATTACTACAAACTAAACTTTCCTTGCTACACCTAGTAAACAATCTCTGCTTTGCTAGCGATTTAAATTAGTAATTCACAGTATACAAGTATAAATGATAGTTATCTATTTTGACCTTTAAATAAAAGTCCGGTCCTGATTTGCCGCACTCCACCTTATTATTCTTATTAATAAAATAAATTATTGGTTTATTGTGATATTAGAACATTTACGGAAGTTGTTTGTCCGGCCATGGACCCTGACAAAAAAACACTTCATCGCAAAAATCCTGTACAGCAGCCATTTTAAAACAAATCTCTTTAAAAAAATTGTAATTAATCACTAACATGTATAGTAACTTCACGTTAATGTTTATTAGTTTTATTTTGTAAAATTTCTGAAAACAAATGCATAAACAAACTTATTTACTCAAAAGTTCTGTTTAAAATAAAAACAACGCAAAACCACTGCGGTAGGCAAATAAAAAAAGTGAGTGAATGGAGTTGTGAGCAAAAATATAAGTTTTTGTTTCAACCAAATTAGACACAATAACATACAAACAAATATTAATATATAAAAATTATATACGTATATACGTATATAGGACATCAAATATCATAGGATATGTATATAATTTTTATATACATTGTGTTCTAAATCAACTAACCAATCACGTACCAAGCATTGTTTGTTTTCCCGTGCGCATTGTTTGTTATTGTTGTTGATTTGTTGATTGTGTTTGTCCGAGCCGTTCATTATAGTATTAATAATGCCAATAATGGTGGCGCCGCGTGCAACACCTCCACCCACGTGCACCATACAACTTGCGTGGATATTATTGATGCACACATGCTAGCACTCACACGCATCAATTGTTTCTTACTTATAAGGAACCGCAAACGATCAAAAAACAACAAAAAAATAAAAATTATTTTAATTAATTTTTTTCCTTTACTTGCACTAATAAACATCGCAAACTATTATAATTTTGAATGTGCTTGCTGTTTGTTTTGTTTTTCATTTGTTTTCAAAGCCTACTAATATTTTGAAACCAAATTCAAACAAAGTTCACACATTTCAACAGTATTCAGTCGTTTTCAATATTTTTGACACACATTATCCATATTCCTACCGAAAATATATCAATATAATTCTTTCTTTCGCAAACCAACAGACACTAATCCTTCCACATTCACACTAACCCCAACACACATAGACATATTTAATGCCATAAAAACGGGTTTGTTTGCATGCATTGCATTCAATCCTTCTTCTTCTACGAATCGCGTGCGCCCTCAAAACTCTTCACAATCTTCAAATAAAAGCATTTGGCGGTGGTTTTGTGGGTCGTTGTTGGATTACCGACTAAATCTTATTTGCGGAACCAGGTGTCCACGAAAACATTCAATTGTTCCCCAAACACACGCACTACTAAATATCCAATACACCAAAATCTCCAGCAATAGAAGCAAATCCAATACAAATGTAGCGTGCGTACCAAATTCAATTCAATCATTCAAAAAATTTGTAAATACACACTATATCCACTTTTTGTGGAAAATGCACGCACTTCCAAGCGTTGAGGGCGTGCATATTGGGGCGTATGCAACACATACAATTTTTTGTATTCATTCCGGTTTAGTTTAGATTGTGCACTTTTTCATCTTTGGTGTTTTCGTGGCGCCGATAATGGCGAGTGCGTGTTGGGCCCAGCACGTGCACCATTAATTTTTTACATTTTTACACCACCACAAGATGCAAAACACATACACAAATTTACTACACATACAGTAAACGCCGAAAACTAACGTAATCGTTTAATGGCGAAGTAATCATCATCATCATAATTTGCAGTTTTTACGAAAACAAAACTAACCTCAAATTTGTCGAATATCTTTGTGATCATGTTGGGACACTGTATCTGAAACAAAAACGACATTATTTATTAAATTTCACAAATAATTTTATTGGTACTTTTGCTATTTTTATACTTATACAAACTCACGAGCAGTAATCGAGCAACAATAATAGTTTAATGTTTTAATGTGGTGCCGGTTTAGCAGCGGGCGAGAGTGTGCGCGGTGTACTGGTACGGCGCGTGCGCGCAAAGCGTGAAAACCGCAAGCCACCGCTCGTACCGGTCGTGCACACACCGGTCTTTAGTTTAAATCTTTCAAAGTTATTTTTTACTTTACCACAAAACAATTTCCACCTTAGACGTTGTTTAATTTATTTTACAAAAAAGCACTTGTACAAAATTGTTGTGACTTGGTTGCCTATAGTAAAAGCGGTAATTCACGTGTTACATCCAGAGGGCGCTTAGAATAACGCGCAGACTACTAGATTTAGAATGTGTCATTTGTAGGTTAGTTTTATCAGCCAAAGATTAAAAGTGGGCATTTTGATAACACACAACTAAAAAAGCTCACAGAAAACTAATGAAGAAATAGCAAAACGTGTAAATACAACTTAAGGTAATAAAATAACTAAAAAAAGATAATGCATTGTTTTAATAAACATTTTGTTCAAAAATTTTAGAATTTCTTAGGAATAATATTTGGTATTTATGTTGGTATTTCAATATAAACTACCCAATCTGCAAAAGAACGTTCTGGAAAGCTACATTACGTGCCGGAACGCAAAAAATATGAAACGAGGGTTGGTAGTAAGCAGCGGTGACGTTTGAAATTTAAAAAAATACTTTCGTGGGGTAACAATGCATTGCGACGCCAACGCTCATAACGATAACGATTACAACAGCGATTAAAGCATTACTCTATTACTATGAACGATGGGGATGACGATGACGACAATGAGCATGCACCATGCAACCAACAGTAGTAGTGCAGCGCTCGACATTATTTCCTTCAGTTTTCCGCAATAAAAGCACGAAACGAAAGGACAAAAACGATAAAGCTAAAGACATTTGATTAATGACTTTTAAGTTTTTAGTTTGAAGTTTTCGCTTATTACGCGTGACCAAAACCTATTCAAATATTGCACGTACATTGCAAGCGTTGCAATCGATGCAAAACGTAATAAAATGCTCAGCAAAAGTTAGGTTAACCATAAAATTTGTAAGATATTGTTAGGTTAAAAAAAATTTGTGTATATTTTGACATTAACCTTAAAACAGTTAGTTTGTGTGACAATGCGCCATAAAAGTTAAAAGTAATAAAAAATGGGAATAATTAAGATTAATTGTTTAATTGAATTGAAGTTAATGTAAAATAAAGTGAAAAGATGTGTTATGGTTATGTCACTACTGCGCATGCGTATTAAATGCGTTTAGTTCGAAAAGTCGTGAAATAAGAGCGTTAAATGTACGTGGAATGTAATTATGTAATACAAACGTGTAAAAATGTAAGAAAAAAAAGTCTATTTCTCTTTAAACTGCGTAAACACCAACAATACCAGTCAGACAGTCGGCAACGTGCTTACTCGATGCAGAACCGACTTAAACCAAACGTTGTGTTGCGTGTATTGTGAGTACATACACGTAGTGCACACATATAATCAAAAGAAACACACCTTTTCTTCGGGCTACAGGCCAACATATATATCCACCTACCTGTTGATGTCGAGGTTCTTAGTTCTTGTTTCACTTGTCTGTTGATGTCGTGGCTGCAACACCGCACAATTGTCGCACAAAAAGTCACACTGAACGCTTTACTACACGCAGCAATAGCAATATTCGTAATTTCGGAATGTAACAAACAAAACAAATCGAATGTTTTTGATTGCGTCAAATCGTTGTTATGTTTTTCTTGGCGCTTGTGGACCAATCGCAATCGCTGTCTCCTTTTTGACGATGTGAATTAACATTCACTGAATAATATCACACTGTACCACACTGTACGTTTGAACTAGTAAGCGATACTGATTCGACACATGCGAAAAACACAATTGCGCGAAAAAAACAATAAATTTACGCTGGTGTCGAACACATCGCGCGCCGAGTGCAGTGCATGCGAGGACTTCACTGTCGGCCGCGCGCACTGTCAAACACACAACAGCAGCGGCAAAGGGGGCTAGCAGCGGCGCGTACACACGGACATCGTCGACGCAAGGTGCGAATCAGGTGGAATTCCAAGCTCGTGATAATTATTACGTTCAATGCTTGCCAATTTGCGTTCAAGACATGACGCGCCATTTTGTTTATTCAAGTTTACAGTGTTGGTATAGACATCTACAGGTTGAAAATGTTACTCAAAAAAATTAAATTTATAAGTTCATAAAAAAAACAATCAAACTGCAATTGGTATTGAATAAATATAATTTGTAATAGGTGTTAAACTAATTTTGTGCTTTGAAAAAAGTTAAGAGCAACAACATTGAAGTTTTCTAGATAAAGATCAATGTTGCCATCGTGGCGCCATCTAAGTCTGGAATAAAAAAAGTAAACTTTGTTTCTTTAGACAAGTAACAAAATAACCATGTTGTTTTGTCAAGACTAGAAGTAAAAAAAAACAGAAAAAAATAAAGTTTATTATATTTATTAACAAAAACTGTAATTTACAAAAAGAATTTCCTTCTGCTAGTTTCCATTTTGTGTCGTTTACCATCAATAATCCACTCATACTGCCCATATTTACTATCAAAAGTACCTTTTTGTAGAGATTTTAATTTCAGTGTAAACCTAGGACCTAATTCTTTCAAATTAGTGCGTTTACCCTCTTTATCAAAGTTATACCTTGAAAAAAAAAAAACAATTATAAATTTACAACCAAAAATAACAAAAAGACAATAAATTTAACTCATTAAACCCCAAAACTTACTTGTAATGCCGGAAAAATATAAAATCACGCTGATTGTGGAACGTAACACATCTTTGACCTTGAAATTCTGGGTTATAATGAAACAAAGCCCCCAACATGCGTCCAACACCAAGGCCCAAACGTGTCGTAAATTGATTCAACACTACTTCAGGTCTATGCGCCGAAATATGTCGATAATTCTTACGCATTTCAGTTGTAATCCTTACATTACTCAATTTGAAATGTGCTGTAGGACCATCAGGTAAATGAATCACCAACACACCATTTGGTTCTTTACGGTTTTCATTTACAATGATAATGTCAGTGTACTTTTCGTTAATTGCACTTTTAACGATTTTTTTCACACCGGAACGATTCCGGTAAAAACTCGCTGAGTTTGGAATAATACGCGTTAATTCACGACCAAAAATACGGGTTTTCTGGAAGGAGTAAAATGAAATGAATTAAAGTAGTTTTAAGGCTATATGAAAATGTTAATATTAAGGAAAAAACTTACTTTTGTTGGGTTGTCTGCATACGTAATCAACACTTTAGGTTCATATTCATTTTGATAATAAGTACTGAATTCATCATTGTCCAAATCAGTTTTGATAACCTCATTTTCTTCAGTGGTGATATCATCTATTGTGGTTTCATCTTTTTCACGAAGTGAGTCTAGAGTGTGTGGGACTTTTTTTGGAACACCTTCTGCTCTTTGTTTTTGTTTCAAAGCTTTTTTAGCCTGTTGATTTTTACAGTTTTAGCGTAAAATAACGTTGTATTGGGTTTGTTACATACCTTTTTAGCTTCTTTTTTTACTTTTAGATGCTGCTGGTTTCTAACAAGTTTGTTTTTAATGTTTTTATACTTATGTTCAGCAGGAAACAACACTTCGTCTGGTTTTGATGGTTTTACATCTTCATCATCACTAATATTTTCAACTTTCATGCCATCTTCTTCGATTAATTCGTCTTCTTGGTCGTCATCGTCAGAAAACACATCCTCCACGTGCGGATCCATGTTTACGAAATTGTTGAGGTTATAAGACAAAGTACGACTTTACGAATTTACACACGCACAGCTGTACCCAATAAATTACAAAAATAAATTGCAAACAATTAAATCGTGTTTATTTTTGATTTATATTGACAAATATTTTAATATCTCAAATTATATAAACTAAAATTCAATATTTTAGTTTAAAAACGTCAAAATATCTTTTGACAGAAACAGACAGAATATACGATAGGCAACTGTTCATACACAAAACAACGGAAGGAACTTCGAACTGCTTCAAACAACCCAATACCACCATAAACATACCATAAATAAATATTACCAAAACAAAATAAAATCCAACAATCCCATTGAGAATTCCATTTAATATAGTATGAAATATATAAATTTCGATAACTTTAATACAACCAAACATCCTTCAAGCCATACGTTTAGGTATTATATTATTAATTAATTAATTAAACTTGTGATGTTTGACTTTAGACTTATATAAGCTTTTTAGCAGATTAAGCTTAATATTCAATACAATAATGACTCTTTACAATTTAAAACACAATAATGTGCATATAAACAACATTCTTTGGAAATATTTGATTCACATTGATCCAAATTAAGAAATAACTTATATAGTACACAATTTAAAGCTAAACTGACCTAAACTAACTTAATATAAAAGTTTACATTTTACAGTTTACACATTACATGACCTTGGCTTCTAGACACCAGACACTAAACACTAGATAGATAAATTTGTAATCCTATATGTGCATGTGACAATCACAATGCCAATGCGACTTATATAATACAATAAACTTTGTTTGTTTGCCTACTACTTTTTGCACAAAACGTTGTTTCATTTAATTAACATCACAACAATATAATCTACCAGTAAAAGCAGCGAAAGCACAATATAACACATGCCTAGTTAGATTAGAGCGCATTTAATTTCACAGCCAACAAAAATCTTTGGTAGCATCCCAAATTATGCTTTTGCATTGAATACAAACTTCATTTACATAAGTTTCTCATTAGCTTTTCATTTGTCGTGTTTTGTCATTGTCATGATTCTTGCTTTTTCTTAAATTCACATTTAAAAACTTAGAGGTATAGCAATATATATTATTTATTTACTTAAAAATAGTAATTGTAAAAATGTTACCCATTAAAACTTAAAAAAATAATAAACTTTAACTTGAGTAAAAAAATCAAATAAAAACAAACTAAATGTGATGTATACGAGCCTCATAAAGTAAAACATATAAGAGGTAAAGGTAGATGGCGATAATGCGTGCGTCTAAATTGTCTTCTAAACAATAATTTCAATCAAATCAATTAATTCCCATTAATATACTTTAAAACCTCCAGCTCTTTCTTCTCCTTCTTATAATTTCGTGCTTCATACTCAATCCTATTCCTGATAATTCTCTCTACAATCTTTTCCGTTGTCATATCGTTACCCGAATCAACGATTTTAAACTTGCCCTCGGATTTCGGCAGCGCAAACGGGTCCTTACCGTGCACATCATGCATCACCGCAGTTGTCCCGTGCACAACCACATCGACATTGAAATGTTCCATCAAATCTTTGGTCACCGCATACGGTGCACCAATGACCACCTCATTAACATATTTACAAGCCAACACGCTTAGTACACGCTCATGCAAATTCATAATTGGATAATTTGATCCTTTATAGCGATTAACCACAGGATCCGTGTGTAAGCCGACAATTAAATAATCGCCGTACTCCTTTGCTTTCTCTAAAAAGTCTAAATGACCAACGTGGAATAAATCATACGCGCCGGCGACATAAACAACTTTATCGCCTGGTTTCGGCGACAAACCGTCCGAAAATTGGATTATTTTTTGTGTCGTTGGCAAGAATTGCGAACAACCCGTCCATGGTGAGCGCGCGGTGGAATCCTGCCCCATTGTGGATGAATGTTCTTTGGCAACGTTGTATTCGAATTGTCCCTGGCGGAAATGCTCACGTGTTAACAGCAACATTCGGCCCACCAAATCCGTTGTGGAAACACCAGCTGTTCGTTTTACTTCTCTATAACAATAACACAACAATTAATTTATTAAATAATTAACCAATAAATGAAGATATAAAAATTAAGATTTGCGGTAGTAGGTGGCGCCATCTGTAAATTTATTATTACTCAACACTTATCACGCACGCAATTGTCTTTTCTTTATTGCGTCGTAAAGTTTATCATTTTAAAACGTTGTTTAAGAATTAAACAATTACACCGTAAATAAACAAACGAAGAGCGCCGCTTTTATCGTGACTTGCAATTGTTTGTAAGCTAAGTAATTTTTTTTTAAAACTAAGCATATTTATTGTTCTGAATAAACACTAAATCTTTAAATACTTAACCAAACATGTGCCCAGCAACAGAAAACGTGCTAAACAGCACTACGTGTCCTCATTGAACATTGTTTTAGCGGTTTGAAACGTTCATAACCTTAAAATCAAAATGATTTTAGTTGTCTACCCAAAATTGTATTTAAATCTCAAGTTTTATGGGTGAAAATCGCTCTTATTGGCGTATTGTTTGATGTCAACGTCAAGTAGAAATGGACACAAACTAATGACATGATGCATATTGAGGGCAAAGGTCGAAGGTTTCTCATTCCGTGTTCTCATTTAATGCGTATATCACCGATGTACTTGTAGGTCTGCATAAGTTATTAGTAAAACCTAAATAAAACTGCATAAAAATACAATGCAAGACTTGTTGTTAAAACATAATGTTACACATTTTCATTGTATTTTTGATCAACATGTTTTGCCGTGTTCATCTTCATAGACTAATTTTTGTTGTAATCCGGTTTTATGCATAATTCATAGTACATATGCACGTTCATAATTAACATAGTCGACGAGTCATGACGCATTCCAATATTTTTTCAGCGAACTATTGCGATAACAACATTTTCAACTGAACGAACATGCACACGAATCGAAAACATTAATCAATAAACTATAATGCCAATGCACACAATTTCGGACGGATCTCGTACAATAAAACAGAATATTTAAGAATATATTTAGAATCGATAACGTTTATACTATTCCATATTTAAATCCGATAAATACAAATTTTCCACTTTAGTTCACTTAATTTTATCACAAGTTATTTTTATTCGAATGTTGATAATAAAACATCCGAGGCGGATGTTTTAAAGTAATCGCAACTATTTAGTGCGTAAAAGTATGTTAGTCAAACAAAACAAAAAACAAAACAAGGCAGTCAACATGTCAGTGAGATACGCACGTCCCATTGGTGCTGAGACGATCACGCTATGCGTCCCAAAGTTCTTGTTCTCAGTCCTGACATACACAACCTATTAACCTTCGTTATCAACTATATATTTTTTAAATTAAATTGAATATGACTAGTAATTAATTATCGCACATACAGCGTAAACTAATAATTACATAAAAAAACATGTCCCAAAACTAACATAAAATTCTTATAATAAAATTTATGTCAACACTCATTATTAATACCTAGTCATAAATTATCAACTTTTTTATATCACAACTTACAACGCGTGTTTACATTCCACAAGTTTAGAACTTTACATCCTATGATAACACTTAACACACATAACCTTGAAATGTTGAATTTGAACGAAATAAACTCAAATATATAAAAGTTAAAATTAAATCTATGTGTGTCTCAACATTTTAAAATTAATTATTACTCTAAACCGCTAATTACTCAATCACGCAAACACTAATCAACATGAAACACACATTAATGAATGAATAAATGTCATTCACACTCGTGGATCGACAGACAAATGAGAATTCGAGTAAATAAGTTTCAAAATTCACAACTAATCGTAAACACGTTTGTTTACAATTAATTTTGAAATTTTAATGAACTTTCATCATATATCTGGACCCGCGACTATTAAATGATGAAATTTTAATTGCGACTGTAAAGATTTAATTTGTAAAATATGTCAAAAAATTTAAAAAAAATACAAAATAGTATATTATGTACCACGCATGGAAAATTAAATTTTGGATTAAACATAAATAATTATTAAAATAATGAATCATTAAAATTTAGATAATTACCACAAATTATAACCTAAAAAGCAATAAATTGACTGATAAAAATGTTAAAATCCATAAAATTTACATTTTTATCAATATTTTACCAAATCATTACAAACGTTTTAATGAATTTACGCATATTGTTTAAAATATGTATAAATACTTTTCGTAGTCCGTTTTACTCATTGCATATTAGTAATAAGTGATGACTAATGTTACCTTGCAAATTTTTTTACATGTTCAACCAAACTAATAATATTTATTTTATCTCGTTATCCTCAACATGTGAATCATCAATAAATACTTTGAGTGCTTCATAGTCAAAGTATTTAATTTTAACGCATAAGAAATAAAAAAAAATCTGTAGTTTTTGTTTTTGTTTGACCTTGACATAAAAAATAATTAAATTTCAATTAAACTATCGATTTTATCCATGACTACTCATACTTGAGTTATATACTTAGATATTATCATAATGAGAATGAACGCACATGTCATCGGTGATTCTCGATTTATTTCATAAATTACGAACAATAACGTTTATGACGTAAACAAATTTAATTCGATTATAAAACAATTATTTGTTACAGGTTGGAAGAGTGGGTGTGATGATAATTATTTAATGAGACATAAATAAAATTTTATTTAATTAAATAATTAATTTAACCAATAAATAAATGTTTTAAATAAGTTTTGTAAAGTGTCATACATACTTGTATCTGCCTGCTGCTTTCACAAGATGATATGTATCCACCCCATCAGCAGTCATAGTGATATCATCACCATGACAACAAAAATCACAATCATACTTGTTTAAGGTTTCCAATGTAGTCACATAAGGAGCGCCTTCTACGACTTCGTCCACCCATTTAATCCCCCGCACCATTTTATATCGTTCTTCTTCCGTAAAGACCGGAGGTCCTTTATGCTTAGTAATTTCTTCATCAGTGTGTATGCCTACGATCAATTTATCACCCAATGTCTTGGCTTGACGAAGAGAGTTTGCATGGCCAAAATGTACCATATCATAACTAAATAAATACAAAAGAAAATTTTAGTAACAAACTTTAAACATAATTACTTTAGTTTGTGTTTTTGTGTTATATTTTATTGGTTTTGTAAGTTTTTGTTTAATGTTTTAATAGTTTAAGGTTTCATTTTAAGGTTATGTAATGTTCAACCCTTAAACTTACAAAGTTTTTAGTTCAACTGTATGCAATGTATAAGTTTTAAAATAGATAATAGCTTACCATCCATCACACCATACGCGCACCTCCTTATCGCCGCACTCTTTTCCGTTCATGTTGTATAGAGTTTGGCTAAAAAATTGTCGGTGGATTTTCCGGCGATTTTGGGTGATTCACCACCGACGACGACGCACTTCGCCACCACTGTTTGACACCTGCCTGACACTTGACGCAAGCTGACACAACCCACGCACAAACTGAAACTTCAGTTTCACGAATTTCGAGTTCAATTTGTGTTACGTTTTGTTTCACTCGTCGTGATACGAACACGCAAGCGGCACGCAGCGTCCTTGCCGCCAAAGCGTCGACGCGCTCGATATAAATGCGGCGAACTCTCCCCCACTAAAACAATTTATTACCGACTACGCTTACAATTTGTACAATACTTACAAAACTATGCATTACATGGTGTTGTAGACTTAAAAACAGAACAAAACAGACAAATTGATAAAAAGATGTGTTGCCACCATTTTTGTCAGAAATTTTCCATGGGTATTAAATTTGGAGGTTTACAGAGGTTTAGAATCAACAACTTTTGTTTTGTGAGCAGAATTAAGTACTTTAATTTAATTGTTTAAATATATTTTGTTGTATTGTCTTATGTTGTATTAAAAGATTGAAACAATGTGGATATGTGTTGAATAATTTGGTATATCCAGGTATATCACAGTCTGATCACAGTATATCAGTATAATTATTTTAATTTTTGAGTTTGACAGGTTTACATAGGCAACTTATTTTACAATGAATATAGTAAAACTAAAACAAATTTACATAAAAATGATGTAGGTATTCACACAATCATATATTAAACATGTAAATTAAAAATAAATTTTATTATAATAAATAAATAACAAATTGTTTAAATAAGTTTTAGTTAAATATTTATAAATTAATTTTGACATCTGTCAAAACTCGTTGTCAGTCATCTGTCAACAGATTTCATTCAACAAGTGCATTATGGGAGCAGCAGATGAATGAATGGTGGCTGCTTTTCTCGTGTATTATCAATTCAGCGAGTGGTGTCGATTTGTGTTGGTTGAAAAAGCGTGCAGAACAAGCAGGGCAACGACAGGTAAAAGGCAAGCGGGCGGCTACACCCCGCCACCTGGAGCAACAACCAGCCCACCGAAGTTCACTCTCAACAGCGGCGCGCGCGCCGATCTGTGCTATGCGATTCGTCGCGCGAGCGATAGAGGCATTTCCCAAAGATTACACGAGTAAAACAATCCGCGATAAGAAGAGGTCATCCAGTCATCCCCGATGAACCTAACCCTACGGCCGGCGCAGCATTCATAAACGTTTTTAATATATAGGTGAGCCATTGTATTACTTTGAAATCACATTAATTTTATTTTTGTAATAACGCGAACGTAAACAGGTTTAGTACATGGTGCGGGTGGTTTGTGACGGCCTGTGCTCACCCATCGAAACGCGTCGTTGAGTTTCAGTCCTCACTGTTCACAGAATGTTTTCCCAAATGTCATCATCATTATGTTGTGTATTGTAATGTGCCATGAGTAATTTGCACAAACTTTTTGGTATCTATTGTACTTACGCAAAATGTTACAACTAAATAATAATTAATTGGTATTTTGTAGCTTTAATACACACCAACATGTATTGGAAATTTAATACTACTTCATCCTCACAGCTTGAGACTATTCTTAGCAAACAGGTATGTAAAACTTTACATTTATCACAAAACAAGTACTAATTTGTATACTATTAAATCGTTGGTTAATCTTTAAACTTTACAGGATGTTACACTTAAAGAAATTATGGATGAGGAGGACATTTTAAATGAGTGTAAAGCTCACAATAAACGACTAATAGAATTGTAAGTGTTTACAACATAACCTAAAGTAAGATTTAATTTATAACTCCTAAAATTTTAGCTTGATAAGGCCTGATGTCATACAAGAATTAGTGACACTAACCTCAACCGAGCCACCTGAAGATGTTGACGAGCGTTCACGTTTTAAATACGCCAACATCGCTTGCGAAATGATCACCTGCGACATTTCGCAACTGAACGAGCGGTTGGCCGGCGATAGCGCGTTGTTGGCCACATTGTATGCTTTCCTCGACTGTGAGCCGCCATTAAATCCATTGTTGGCGTCGTTTTTTAGCAAAATCATGGCCGTGCTTATTGCTAAGAAAACCGAACAGAATTGGGTGTCGAATCAAGTCAATTGCATTCAGGTTATTGACTTTTTGAAAGCGAAAGATAACTTTGTTGCATTGCTGCTCAAACATATTAGTACGTCGGCCATCATGGATTTGACGTTGAAGTTGATGACGCAGGTAGTGGGCGTTGAAGTTCGACAAAATATTTTGAATGTGAGTAATAAAAGCAAACAATTTTATCAACAAAACGACATTGTTAATGTGTAATATATTATATTTTAGTATTTGGACAGTCAGCGAATAATTCAAAATTTGGTTGCGTTATTGGACCCGGAAATTGAGAGTGGGAGGCATAATAATGTTGCTCAATTATTACGCGACTTTATCGTGCAAGCGCGGGATAATCAACGCAATTCCACGGAACGTAATGATCCGGATCCTTTGTTAAACGCTTTAGAATCGTACGTTTTTTTAAAACATAACCTTATAACTTAACCTAATTTATTATTTTTTGCGATTGTTCTTAGACCTGACACAGTGGCTTTACTTTTGGATCACATTTTGGGTGAAGAAAAATGCGAAACTGCGATTGTGGCTGGTATTCAAGTACTTTTAGAATTGTTAGATGCCAATAACACTAAGTAAGTCACATAAACACCAGTTTTTTTGTATTTACTTTAAAATCGTGAATTAACATCAACGTTTTGTGTTATTATAGCATTCCGTTTCCATGCAATTACTCCAACGCCAATTACGACGATCAGAACGACAATGATGGTCGTCAGAGAGTCGTTGAATCTACACTAGGTGAAATTCAGAAGCGATTGAAAGACTTTCACAATTTGTTATTGGACCCGCCCAAAAAGGCGCCCATTTTAACCACGTTCGGGAAGTTGGAGCCACCTTTGGGCAATACGCGCCTCCAGGTGACACGATTGTTGGCCACTTTAATAGCCATAGGTGGCGCTGAGTTGGCGCAAGAGGTTATTTCGCTCGGTACCATGGGCGTGCTGATCGATTTGTTCTTTGCCTTTCCGTGGAATAATTTTCTGCACACGCAAGTCCAGGCGTGCATTTCTGCCGCCCTACATTTGAATTTGCCCTCCGATCAGGGTGATAATATTGCCTTATCTAAACATGTAAGTTGACTTAACTATTACTTTGTTAATTGTTACAAACTAAACATTAATATAACAAATGTGTGTTAACAGTTATTAGTTAATTGCAAATTAGTTGAGAGGATTTTAGAAGCTTGGAAGGAAAATGATGAAAAAAGGTTAGTGATGCGTGAAAAAAACGTTTGAGGTTATGTTGACTGTGTGTTGTGTTGTAGTGAATCAAGTCCAATGGGGAACGCCCGTCGCGGTTATATGGGCCACCTAATTAATATAGCGAATATTTTAGTTACAATGTGCTCCGATACTCCACTAGGTATAATGCTTAAAGATAATTTGCCGGAAACGGCCGAAGCGTTGCGTGCGTTCAATGAGGAGACGCTCGCTGAGGCTAATAGGGTACGGGAAGCTCTGCTGGTAAGTTTTTTTTAATTTATAATTTAGTAAAACATTAGTTAATTATTAAACATTTAATGAAGGCTGGAGTCCATCCGCACACAGTGAATGAAGACAGCGACGAATACGGCGATATACCATTCCCAACGGCCGGTTCCGGCCCGCAAGTAAGTTTTCCTCCAGTTTCGTTGAGTTTATATTTGAAATCTTGGCGCTCTTTAAGCGGCGAGATATTAAACAGTGTTTATCGTATCAATGAACTACAATTTTAGATCTTCACCGAATACCAAAACCAACAGCTTTCCATGACGAATTTCTACGACACTTACGGGCAATTTAATGATGAAGATTTTGAGTTTAAAGACGGCGAAGATGCCTTACAGTAAGTAATTTTTAATATATAAATTCTGGACATTCGACGGTGCTAGAAAAGAAAGGGTTGTTAAAAAATGCTATTGTTTTTATGTTTAGAACTTTCGAAAGCCGCGCCGGAATGAATTTTGACCTTTCCGAAGGCGATTTAGTCCAGCAACATGAACTGTTTAAGCAAGTGTGTTCGCAACACATCAACACGTTGGACGACGCGGACGATCAAATTTTTGAAGATAAGGAGCACACGTTTCAGACGGTTATTGAAAAGGACGCGGAAAACAATAGCAGTAGTGACAGCGAAGAGGGTGATGATCCGTTAATGGAAGCTGAATGTAAGTTACTATTAATATAGCTGTTTTCTCTTAAACGTATATATTATTAACATTGTAAATATTTAGTGTGGAACCCGCCAAATGAGGCGAGCGAAGCGCCACCTATGGACATTGGTTCTGCGGATCCATGGGGTGCGAAAAGTAACACCAGCACCGAAGGTGCTAGTGATTGGGCTAATTTTAGTGTCGCTGTGTTTGACGCTAAGTTTGAAGCCAATTTCGATCAATCTTCTTCGACAGCGACACCGGAAAGTGATCTTAAGATTGAAAATATTGAAAATGTTGAAAACATTGAAGGATCCACTAATGTGAATAATGAGAGTACAGAAAATATGACTTCAGATGTCAGTAAACAGAATAGTATTGATATTGCTCAATTACAAATCGATGAGGGTATTGTTACTTCTGTTATTGTTGAAAAACCGGAAGAAATAGTACAAGAAACGTAAGTTTTTGATGGTAAATAAATACGGAAAATATTATGTGATGTTTTAATCGTGTGATGTGTTAATTGTAGTTCTGAAAGTGTTAAAATTGACGAGAACAAATGCGATAAAAATGCGGACGTAAAGATGGAAACAGATTCACCCGATAAAGAAAAACCGCCGGGAGATGGCGTTGATGTAGCGCAGACTGTTGACGATGCACCGCAGGCTAGTGTACCGCAACCGGAAGTTACCACTGGGTCGCCGGAAGCGTGAGTACGATGGTGATGGGAGCAGAGCGGAGATTCGCCAGACAGACGACGACATATCACGATTTAATGTCCACCCCCCGTGTGTGAGCTTGTGTTTGAGTGAAAACGCCCATCAATGAAAGGAAAAGAAAATCATGTTGGATTATGTGTGTTAGAGAATGCGAAGAGAAAATGAAATGTAGACAGATTGTATAGTATTTTGTAATTATCAGGTTTTAAGGTTTTAATCATCACCAGACTAAACTTAAAACAGAACAAAAAAATATAAGTATAATCGACTGTAAAACGCCCCGCAAGTTCCGCCTTCTTCGCCAATCGGTGCGTGCAGAGGGCGGGGCATAATCACGCCGACCTACGCTCACAACACGACGCCAAGTTTTTGTCTTTTTAACAAAACAAGCAATATAACTGAATCACTTTTTGTTGTTATCAATATTTTGTGATTTGTGCAGTTTGTTGTTGATTTCATTACATCTAGCTATTGATTATGTTAATGATGCACATAAAATTGATACGAATGATGCGATTGTTTGGTGCAAGGGCGGATATCTGTTCAGTATTGTGATAATATGACGTCTGAGGAAAAGTTTTTTAATGTTTCATTTTATAGCGAATTTGTGCATTTACGAGCGACGCTGTAGATTCAATCAAAAACAAGTTATGTTACGCATAACCTTAAATAATTTAGATATTGTAAAAAAAATTTTGATGCAAACACGTTTTTGATTGAATCCTAATATGCTAGGACAGATTTTTAAAGTCATGCCACGTCTAGTGCGATTGTGATTGTATGTGATCGATCTGTTTACATATATAAAACTATAGTAATTACTTTATCGTGCCTGTTAAGCGATTGTCGTACCAAAAACAAAAAAAATTGTTATTTTTACCGAATCATTTCGCAATCGATACGCGTGCGTGCGTTTTTATCATGTTTGGCACATGGCGCGCGACTTTTTATAAACGTAGATGGTTAATTTTTTTAATGAAACTGCGAAAACTTCACAATATTGGCAACTCTATTTAAATTGTACATTTTTAAAAATTTGCCTGAATTTTTTTGTTAATTGTTGGGTTAAGTCCATGACTGTGCAACTATATCTTCTGTGATTATAGATTGTGACAACGGCATACACACCTAGGTGCATATTTTTGTCGTGTTTTAAACTTGTTTGTTTGTTTCTTAGTTTTCTTTTTTTTCATTGATGATTAGTTAGTTTGAATGCGCGTTTTCTTCTTTACTGTGTTTTTAATGAATTGGTTGACCCGTTCTCTCCCATCGTACAGTGCCTAGGCGTACACATACAGTTAATTGTATTTGTAAATCATTCACTTATTGTTACTATTAAACGTTTTCATTATTTCCTATATAAATAAACGATGATGAAGATGGAGATAAAAACCCTACTCTGTTCGACGAGTGCGTCGTCAGCAGGAGACATGATGAACAATGGCAAATCGATTATAAACGAAACATGTAAAATTACAATTACTTACTTTATTGGTTTCAGTAAAGCGTTTTAGAAATGATTTGTGTTTTATTTTACCATTAGATCTGTGCATTAGATGTAACATAATTTTCAATTTGTTGAACAAGTCAGAACAAATGATTATAAAAACGTCACTTTTATAGTTTGCTACTTCGACGACAGATGGCGCAAAAATAAGTTAACACCAAACAAAAAATTGTCAAATAACAAAATTGAGAATGTTAATAATAAAATTAATTATTTTAAATATACTGTACAGTTTATAACCAAATCATGTTTTATTGTACGTTTTTTTTTTTAATTTTATGCTTTCTTTACATTTATAAATCATGAAATTAAATTGAAGGTCGCATTGGTGCGCCACCTGTTGTTGAATTTATTATCTAAATTTGTAGCAAATACAGTAACAACAAGTAACAATGAGTAACAACAAGAAACGTACAGTGACGTACTTACCGAAAATTACAAAAATGTCCTACTATGAAAACAGACTTTAGCACAAAATAAAGTGTACAACATTTGAATAAAACAAGTTATGATTTATTATTGTTTATTGCACTAACAAACTCGGTAACAACCGGTTTGTGCGTTCATTTATTCTATATTTACGTTGGTTTGTGAAACAATTGGGTAACAATTTGTTAACTAACCTCTAAAATAAACTTTACAAATCTAATAGTGGTGTGATAATTACTCTACTAAAATCACAGATCAGTCTGGAGTTTGAACTATATTCAATCAGACCATAATGGTCTGATGTCACAATAAGCTAAATAACGTCACATTCATAAACTTTATAAACGTTAAAAAATAGTCTCTGTGATTTGCCTAATCTTCTAACCTATCAAACAAAACATTAACTAATTCTAAAGACTAAAAAACTACACTACTAAAAATTAAGTAAGTAAAGTTAATTAATTAACAATAGGAGCCAAGTATAGGCAGATTATTTAAAATAAATAAATTAATGCAAGCAAAAGATATCGACAAATTATGGAATGACTTGTTACTTAATCTGTGGCTAATTGTGGTTATGTTGTGTGTGATTGCACATTAATTACCTACTTATCTTAAGACAGCCTAAACGTTTGTGTTCGTTCACTCGCATTGGATTAAATAAACTATTGATTAATAACCTGATTATAAACAAATAACAACTTATACTTTTAACCTTAAAAGTTTCAAATTTTAAGGTTAAGTATGTGATTGCTATCGATGAGGTGTTTGTTTTGGGAATTAAGATTATGACGCATCGCTGGCAGAACTTGAACTGCCCACGGAGGCGGAATCTGTTTTTTCGCGATTTTCGCGTTTCACTTCCCATTCGACTAGAACAAAGGACACGGTGCCAATCACGGCCAATCCCAGAAGAATTCCTAATTGCACGTACAGACCCACGTGGGAGGCGTAGAAGAAACAAGCTGCAGCTGCAACAGACTATAAAACACACAAAATTAATAATTATTTTTAAGTTATCTTAAGGGTACTGAACTTTTTTGATAGTAAATTAAATATTTGACAGTAGGTTTTAAGGTTATCGACCTGTCATTTTTTCGATGCGGCATCCAAAATTTGATTGTTTGCTAACAGAGTTTGCTAAGTTGTGTTGACTTAAATGATCAAATTGATTTACGTCAAATCAACGTTACGACATGTATTATCAAATTTTTCTAAAAATTTTATCAATTGTTTGACAGACTAAATTTGTTTTATTTGATTTGATTACAAAACCTTGTAACTAAAAAATTCCTACATCTTCAAATACTTAATCAATGTAGGTCAATACGTCAAACTAATAAAAACTGGTTATGAACAAACATGTTTTAGATTTTTAACTATTGAGTGTTTAACCACCAATAATTAAAACAAATATTTACCTGCGTAAATTTAAAGATGGCGAACGCGGATGCGCTATTATCTCGAAAAACACCACCCAGAATGCTGTAGATCTGTGTGTTGTAGCATGCATCACCAAAACCTAACAAAAACGAGCAGAACACAGCCAATGGCGCGTTGGGTTCAATAAAACCTTTATCCATTGTTTCCTGCAGTGGTGCTTTATCGGGCAAATTTAAGAAGATCAAGAAATACGCAACACAATGGATCAAAAATCCTGCCATTACGATAGGATCTCTTCCCCAACGAGTCGTTTTACCTCCTAGGATACCAAAAAGAGCGCCTCCTACAAAACCAATACACAATTAATACAAAAAATGCAAAAAACAATTTTAAACTATTTCTTTTATTTTTTTCAGGAAACTTACCAATAACTTCACCCAAACCAATGAAGATACCAGATAAACCAATAAGTTGTGTTGAAATCGATCCGAATTGTTTGGTAAAACCAATACTAGGACTGTAGACGCCGCTGTAGAAGGACAATTCGATTCCTGATGATAATTAAAAAAAATGTTAAGGTCAAAAATGTTTACAACATAAAATTTGCAATAATGCGACGTATTTTTGTGTTATCATAACCTAACCTTACAGTTGATTAACTTAATTTAACATAACACTGATTTAGGTTTGTGATTCATACGCGTTGGTTTGTAATTGAATTTGATTGAATTGACTCAGGAGTCGAGAGTGATTGTGAGTGTTAAGTTCGTGCAACTGGCCCGACGACCTTCACCCAAATCATCACACAAGAATTTGTGGTTGTGTGATTGTAAAAATGCCAAAAAGGTCATTACTACTTACTTACAAACACAATTAATTAATTTTTTTCACAACTTATTATCAAATATCAACATTAAGACGTGTTATTAACCAATAAAAACAGTAACTTATCAAAATTTATATAGGGTAAGGATGCTTAAGTCGTACCGATAAAACAAAATTGTCTCCAAATTAGAAAATTTTGCTTCAAAATTTTCGTTGATGAGACTTTTTGGGATTATCAGGATTTCCTTGGCTTTATTTTTAGAAATATTAATGCACAATATTGATTAGATTTCGTTTAAAGTCTAATTAAAAAAATATTACAATCGGTCCGACATAGAAACTAATACCTTAAGTCATACCTATACTAAATTGTTATCAAAGTGTGATTATCTAATAGTTAATAAATACTATAATTAATCTCTTGTTTCCAGCTATTATATACCATTTTTTATATTTTGTTAGGACTGAAATAACTTACAACATATGAAAATTAAAATAAATTTCTTCTGTGCTGAGTTAAGGTATCGGGTATCAAAATTTAACGAAACATAATAAAAAGGTTTGTGTTTCAGCTATCTCACTCGCAATAGTATTTTTCGATTGGTCTCGACCAATCAACGCTTAGTATACTGATTTTTGTCAACTTACCCGTGTAAAAGAAGGTAATACTCAGTAGAATCATGCGTTTCGTAACAAATAATTTCCCAGCTCCAATTAAAGCTTGCACCGGCCCATCGGGTTTAACATTCAGTTCTTCAGTACTGTCTTCATCTTCACGACGTGCCCGTGGTAAAATAACCAAAATACCAATACCGACCATTGCAATACCTGACAAAACCCATATCACAACAGTTCTTGTAGCTTTATCAATCGTTGTTTTGCCTTCAAATTGGAAAAACACGTAGAGGTTACCAATAAACATACTGTAATCACAAAGAAAAACACGCCATTAATAATATGTTATCAAAACCTAAAAATGTAAAATTAAAAATAATTTTAAGGTTAAAAAACAAGTATCATGTTTTAGCGATTGTCCTATACGTTTTCACTTTATTTATAAATCTCTTTATGTGTATGTGTGTTGTACACACCTTTAATGCTGTGGTTTGATTCATTTGACTCATTTTATTCATTACTTATCATTACTTCCTTAAGTTTCTTAAGTTTAGTACACAAACGCGTTTGTAATAATAATAAGTAAATAAATAATAATCGATGCGGAACCAAACAAGTGTTTGTCGTCACACTCGTCACGTTCAGCAATGTTACTCGTTATCTGCTGATAGTTAAGCAATAAAGTTAATATTTAAATCAACACATTTACTTACTGCGACTGTTTTTGTGCATTTTGTTGTACGTAGTACACATTAGTTGAGACACAATTGTCTTATAATAATAATAATTCCCTGATAAACGCATTAATGTGTTTAATATGTGTGTGTGCGCGTTGAACTTGAAATAATTCAAATCATAAATTTAATTTTTTGACATGCACGCTACACACACAACAAACATTACAATTCCACAGAAGCAAATAGAAGTGAACAGAAGTACAATGTCAGGCGGGATTTATTTTTAGACCTCCGAATGCGCTTCCTTTTTAACGCTTATTAACTTTGTCACTAGATTACTAGACAACGATGTCACTGGAACACTGAATGTTCAACTTTTACAATATGATAACATAGAGTTGTTTTTGCATTAAAAAACAATTGATGATCGTTTGAAATTATTAAACGCCACTGCGATTTTTCTGTTTTGTTCTGTTTTATTTGGTTTGGAACTGAACTAAAACAAAACAACGTTTGTGTTCGTTTATCTTCGTGCTAACTTCCAAAGCCGCCTTGATTGTTTTGTTTTTCTTTTGTTTTGTTTGGCATGCTTTACATTTTACTTTTGTGCGTTGTGTTAGCAGTTAGTGGAAAGAAATTATTCATATTCCAATGTTTAACGATTAAAAATATGTGTTTAAATAAGTGACTCAATCAAATCAGTGGAACCGCAAAACTATGCGTTGTTTGGTGGGCGTTACGACATGGATTTGCGATTGTTACGAATTACAACATTGGGTATCTGATACAAGTGAAGCAATGTATAGCAACAAATTAGTAAGTACAAACTTTATACTTTCCTTTATTGTTTCTATGTCTATGTGTCTATAATCTCGATGTAGAATGTTATTTTTTGTTGAGTTTTGCTTAATTGTATTTAATGCTTTATAGAAACCGATTCAACATTATGTCAGTCTGTCAGTTAAACTAGTTTGGTTTTAAACTTTTTTGTTTGTATTTTTAATTTTTATTAACGGAAATGAAATCAATGTATTGAATCAAACCTGACCAAACTAAAGTTGAAAGAAACCAATTATATCTAGTATTTAGTAAAAGTTTAATAAATTAAGTAAAAAGTTGCTAATTAATTAGTAAACATGGTTTTAATTAATTACATTTTTAGTTAAATTAGGCTTTAATTAATAATCAATTTTTTTTAGTTTTCCTTTTTAATTTTACTTTCTGATTTTAATTGTTAAAAATATTATTTGTTTTTGATTCAAACACACATTTATTTAGTTTATGGTGATTTCACCTTAAACGGTGCGCTTTGTTGAAAAATGTTATTAAGATAAAAGATAATTTACCATATGAGAAATAATTTTTGTTATCAGCTCTTTTTGATATTTTCATTAGAAATTATAGTTTTTTGAGTTTTTATATCGAAAAAAACGTGAATGAAGTACTTTTGTGTCTCGATTGTCATTAGATTTTTTTGATTCTATAAAAACGGGTGCGTTTTAGCAAAAAATATATAATAGTTTTGCTTATTACGCATAACTTTTGTTATAATCATTTTTTAATATTTTCCTTAAACATTTTTATACCAAAAAAAACGTGTTGAAAGTTACATCTACCATTAACTACTGTTTGTATTTTTACGATTCTAGCTAAACTGAGACATTTTATCAAACAATGTTATTAAGATAAATTATAGATTGGTTTATTATCAATAACATTTGTTAGAAACATTTTTTTAATATTGCCATACATTTAATCAGAATCTTTAAAAACAAAAATGTAATCTTGTTTCACTGTTCGTACAATTAACGTTGAGAGTTCACATATTGTTTTGTTTTCGTATTTGTTTTAATTATGGTATGAGTATCGCTTACATGCATTTGCTAGTGTTGATTTCACACTGTCATTCATATGCACACGTTCCGTACGCGATTGAATGCAACCGGATCACAACACACTCCGACATACTCATACCGTATATTAACATTGATTAAAAATAAAGTAAAGCATCCAAGGACGATGAAAGTCCTTGCATGGTATATACACACATATATACACATTCAACATAAATCATAAGTTATGCTTGTGAGATTAGAGTGTATTCGACAATCTAAAACAGGATTTTTGTTTGTGGGGCTAGTGGTAGCCCCATTGTGTAGATTACGTGTCGAGCATAAATTATTAATGTGCTGTGTTAGTACCTGGCTTGAAGCATGGCCCAGAAGATGCCCGAATTCCTCGACATCGTCGCCGGCGACGAGTTCAGCGTCAAGTAGTTGCCCTGACCGGTCCAGATCATCGCAGCGCCCACTCCGATCACGCCGCTGGCCAAGTACAGCAGCCATGTTTTTGGTAACAGGAACGTTAAGATGAAAAATCTACAACAAACATACACAGAACCAAAAATTAATAAACAAAATATGGTAATACACATTTTGCCAGTAATAACTTACAAATAAGTTATGGCACCAAAAATCATTGATATCTTTGGTCCCACCATTGAGATGGCAGATGGCGCTGCCCAGTTAAAGATGGCGAACACAGCATAGATGATAGCTAGTGACGTATAGCCGTCGCCTTTAAACGTGGAGTCTTCGTTACTTATACTATCAAGCATGGTTTTCTGAAAACAAAACAACAAAAATTATTTTTTAATATTTTTGTTTCACCAAAAGTTTCAAACCTTAAAACTAGATGGCGCTACAATACATTTTTAATTTGAAAGAACATAATTGTTCGTTGGTGTTCATTTTGTTTTGATTTCTGGTACAACCGGTATATAACAATTTGATATCTATTTTGGTCAAATGCACTTTCACTTGATTGTCGTTACTTGTTGTGTTGAATATAGGTACCTGTTGACGTGTTTGTCGGTCGTGTGAGCCGTGCAGACATTTCATTACAAAATTACACAACTTATACTCACACACGCACAAACTAACAAAACCAACACATTTTGTTTTGTTGCTTATTTAACCGAATAAATTATTTATGAATTTTTATTTTTGGCGCATATCATATCATAATTTGTTGCTTGCAACTTACGCAAATTGCAAATATTATAGGCACATAGGTGTATTTATTGCTTGCAATCAATGCAAACCAATCATGAATGGTTGTATCATAGATTTGTTTTTAGTTGAAATTCGCGCATTCAACTCCGAACGAACGATTGGTAATAATTTTGTTGTAACAAACCAGAAATCGACGCAATAATTGTTATTATTAGATATATATTTAGAAATGTACGCGAACTTGCTTGCTTGTTTACATTCTTGTCGAATTGTTATTAGTATTATTATTATTAAGGCGTTATTTCCTTTTTTATTAATGCTTTTTGTGGAATGTTTTGTAATTTTTGGTTTTAAGGTCGTGGTGTGTTTGTACTGATATTTGTTTGGTATTCGCAAAAATAGTTGAAATATAGCCCAATTAATTTTTGTTAGTATAAGGGCGTCACTCTAGAATTTTCATAAAATTACAAAGTTTGTTTTCCTTAAACAATGATTCAATTGATTAATTAAAGCAGACATTATTACTTCAAACTTCAAACAGACTTAATATTTCAAAATTACATTTTTTAAATAGCCGGATAATAACTCAGACAATTTTCAACCAAATTACTTAACATTTGGAATATATCTTGGAATATACATCGTCTATAAAAATAATTAAGAGTTCGTTTTTATAATGCATAGTTCATTTGTTATTAACAATTTTCATAGAATTTTTCATAGAACCTCGATAAAAAAAAAACACGCCTTGGCAAAAACGCTGTGCAGCGGCACAGAAATAAATCGCTTCAAAAAAATTAGTGTAATTAGTCACTAATATATATAATAAAATCACGGTAATATTATTTTGGTTTACTTTGAAGTATTTCTGATAAAAGTGCGGTCAAAAGATTGCAATTTATCACAAATATTTCGAAGATAAAATATGTATTAGTTAATTATCTACAACTTTTGTTATACATTTTTTTGATATTTGTATTATTACTAATAAATTTTAGAAATTTTGTACTTAAAAACATGCGACATTGTTAAAGACACGGTTTTGGCTTCATTTCCAAAAATAAACATTGGATATTTAAGGTAAGATAAGTATTTGATTTGTGTAAATAATTTTGTTTTGTTACAACAAATCAATTTTTTTTTTAAATATTAGATTAACGGATTTGCGAACGTAATTATTGGTAATTGTTACTGCTATAAATATTTACTAATAGGTACTAATAATTGTTATCACTATAATCTAGATTAAGTCCGTACTCAATGAGATTAATTGATTAAATAATTCAAGCTAATTTATTAATTATTTTTATTTTTAATATCGTCATTTATGACAAGATCCACGATTATTTTTGGTATGTTTTATTAATTATCAGAATTAGCATCATTTATTGTCCGAAACCCGGATTAATGTTATCTCATTAGTCGATAACATGTTAAATTAGTTCAATACGTAAATTAATATTTAATTTCTGTTATAATTTGTGATAATTTGCAATTATTTATTATTGTTAGCATAGCAGTGCAGTAAACAGTCGTAACATTGTACCATGAACATTGACCTTCAAAAATGACATTTGTTTAAACTTTTAACTTTAACATAATCCACATCAAATCCAAATTAATATTAAAATATTCAAATTTAACCAAAAGAAACACAAAATTCAAGTTCACACATCGAGGACCAAGATAAAATATGCAAATCTTGTGCGAATTTGTCTACGCTAACGATTAATCTTTAATATTGACAAGGAATAATGATTTTATCGGCGTTGTTTTTTGTATTTTTATTAGTTGTTTCTATTTTTAGATGCGTATATTGCCAAAAATTGGCAAACGTGTCATTGACATAAATAAACCGCATATTTTGAATGACAAATTTTGACATTAAACGCCAAAGTGCATATTTTATTATTATTATTTAAAAACAAAACAATAACGAGTTTGATGCTAAAACTGCGTAAAACAAAACTGAAAACAAGTGACAAACAAAGATTGCTGGCTGCAGCGACGACAACGACGAAACGAGAGTCATAAGAGAGAGTGAAAACAACGTGAAACGCCATCGAGTGAACGTAACTGGCTGGCGTTCGTAGGTGTGTCTCATACGTAGTCGGCCACACACTCGAAAGACCTCGAACAACGGCATGCTGGCGGCTGGCGGCGGGCGCAGACCTGCTGGTCGACGCGATTGCTCGCGGGCGTGAAAGAACGCGAACGAACGTAACCCGTTCGCACTTTACGCGCATAATTCATTAAAGCGACAATATCAAAACAAAATGCGCAACATACGCAACCAAACAAAACAATGCAAATATACTAAGTAATTAAATTAAATTTTAACTTAAGTCAATAATTAGCTACTTTTGTAGTTAGTTGACCGTGCACTAAATTTATTGTCAATCGCATTTCAATAACAATGTTACTGGAATTTTCCTTCATTTTTTCAGTTTGTTTTCATCAATGTTGTGTTATGTAATCCGTATGCATTTTACGTTTAAAAATGCATATAGAAATTCTGTGCAAAAATTTGCAATGCAATCACTTGTATGAGTGCGCATGCGCAGCACACAGGAATTTCTTTGCGCTACTTTCAAAACGAGAAAATTCGCCGGCGAGGTTCGTGTCGTTTACGTCTTCGCGCATTTTATTTACTTGCTTGGTTAAACAAATTTGCACCATAATTAAATCAGACCAACACAAACAGTAAACAAAAACAAAAAGAATTATTAATGAGACAAAACACAAACAAAAGAAGTGAAGAACAGAAGTTAATAAAACAAACACAAAACACTTGTTCGTTGGTTTGTTTGTTTGTCTTTTGTTTTTATTAGGAAAGTAATCAACACAGTTATTAGGTTAGAATATCCAATATCCAATATTCAATAATATTGATTATTATTCTTGTTATAATCGCAAAAAATTAATTTGAAATATTTGTCTGTTCTCTTGTTTCAATTGACGCGCCAATTGAAGGTTAGCAACTTTTTAATTTTTATTTTTTGTTCTTAAAACCGCAACGAATTGTTAATTACAAGTATAGCAACTTCTGATTGTTTTTTTCTTTGTGTGTGGTCGTTAGACATTTCTATTTTGTGTTTGTGTGTGTCAAGTTGAAGTTGAAGTTCGAGGTGTATGCGTGATGTTTGATAGCGATGGCGAGACATGAGATTTGAATAATTTTTGAACGATTCCAATTCATGTGTACTCGTAAAACTTCTTGTGCAAGTATGAGGAAATAAACCTGACGGTTCACAAGTTGAAATTAAGTTGGAGCAGCCAGTTGAAGCAAGAAGCAAGCAAGCAAGCAAGTTTTTTGTAACTCATAAAATTTATTAACGACGTCATTTAGAAGTAAATGTTCGGATTGGTTTGGACTTAAACAGAATAGAAGAAAAAAACAAAATAGAATTTTTGAAAAAAATAATTATTAATTTTTCCAGTAAAACCACCGGTTAGATTATCAAAAAATAAAAAATAAGCGTTATGTAACTCTAAAGGTTTTTTTGGATGTTTTTTCTGAAATACTACAAAATAAAACGAAATAATTTTAACGTAATATTATTATACATAAAATAAAATAATATTTTGAAAGCGATTTATTTCAAAAATAGCGGCTGTACACCGTTTTTGTGATGCCGTGGTTTTTGTCATGGTGCACGGCTGGATTAATTTTTTTTATGATTCTATATTAGAACTGCTATAGAAGCACGTAGGACCTTTGTGAAGTTTTCATTTTGTCTAAATGGTGCGCTTTAAAATAAAAAAGGTCATAATTTGCCTAAAATTGTCATATAATCGTTATTAACAAATGAAAAATGAAATATAACACAAACGTACTTCCAAAGATAATGTATATTCCAAGATAAATTTTAAATTTAAAGTCATTCGGTTAAAAATTGTCTGAAATATTTGTTTTTCGGCTAACTTAAAAAATGCAGTAAAGAGATAAAAGCGTTTAAAGTCAACATTGAACCTTTTAAAATTATTTTTTTTCTATAATTCATACAGCATAACATTTTTATTATTCTAAAGTATTGTTTAAGCCAAAAAATTATTGATTTTCTGAAAAATAAGGACGAGGTTCTACCAATCAATACGCGTCCCGATTATGTTCGACACGCCTTCGCTTACAGACTCCCAATCAGACCCTATTTCTAATACCGCGCATGCGCGCGTTATTCAACCTGAAATTTTTGTTAGTAAAATATTTTTTATAAATTATATTAAAAGTAAAATAAAAACAAACATAAACATAATGAAAGTAAGTAAAATAGGTAAACCGAGTATAATCACAGCTTCAGTTTGAAATGGAAATGAATAGCATGTGAACTGTTGAGTCGGTTATGAACGCTCATACTGCGCCTGCGTCAGCGCGTTAAGTGCTTTGAGCACGCGCGCACTCACTTTGCATTGTAACGCAGCAAGTAACTAAGTAAGAGCGTAATGCCTGCTCCACACTCTCGGCGAGCAAATTCGGTAAGCTTGCTCATCAAAATAGCACGAGGCGAAGAACTGGCGTCTTCACTCTCGCCTTGCTCCGCGAGCACCTCAGTACCATGAGTGACACCAAGCCTCGTTTTCTTTGACTCGGGACAAAAAACCGCCTC